>OVAN01008292.1:0-18386 GCA_900406275.1 Anastatica hierochuntica | reverse complement strand
CTAAACCTAAACCTATTCACAAAATCTAAGAGGTGAGTTTAATCCCTCACACTTCTCCGGCGTGGCTCCCGTTGACACCTGAGTGGACGTCCTAGAGTATTTTCCTAACCTCATCACCGTGTACGCAATATAGGTAGACGCCCGTGTCGCTCCGGTGGAATATCTTATCTTCAAATAGGGTTATTGCGCGCTTCGTTGCTTCAGCTTCCGAGCTTGCCACTTGTTAGGTGGGACATCTCCGTCGGCGATGTAACTCCGTATCTCATTTCGGCAGTCTTCCCTTCGCCAATGCCTTCCAGAGCGGCAGCGCCGGGGTCGTGCCCAAGATCATCCTCGTGAAGGGCCATGGCCTGCGGCAAATCTGGTAGATCGCTGTGAGCCCCTGAGGTCGGTGCCTTCAGGATTTCATTAATACTTGATTTGGCCAGGGTTTCGACAGGAATCGTGCGGCTCAGGCTGTCAGAAGCGGAGGCTAGCGCGGCTAATGCATCAGCGGCGGAGTTTTCCTTTCGCGGTACTTTGGTCAAGGAAAATTCGTCAAATCCAGTTGCCGCTGTTTGCACCAGCTTCAAATACGCGGTCATGCGGTCATCCCGAGCTTCGTACTCCCCATTGAACTGGTTAGCGACGAGCTGGGAATCGCAGAAGACGTTAATCATTGCTGCGTGAACTGCCTTTGCCAGACGTAATCCCGCGAGCAACGCTTCATACTCTGCCTCGTTATTGGAAGCTGGGAATGCAAGGTGGAAGGATTGCTCGATGGTCTCACCAGTTGGGGAAACGAGCCGTACTCCGATACCTGACCCCTTGGTGGAGGAAGAGCCGCCCATGTGCAGATTCCAGGTACCTGGGTCCTCGGTGTCCGGGCTTAATTTGGGCGTTATTTCCACGATGAAATCCGCTAGGACTTGCGATTTTAGCGCGGTTCGAGGCTTGTATTCGATGTCATACTCGCTAAGTTCAAACGCCCACCGAGCTAGGCGCCCTGACTGCGTTGGGCTGTGAAGTATGGTACGAAGCGGGTGGTTTGATAATACGGTTCTGGAGTGAGACTGGAAGTACGGACGAAGCTTCCGAGCTGATGTGACCACGGCAAGTGCCAGCTTTTCAGTCACCATATATCTGGTCTCGGCGTCCACCAGGGACTTGCTGATGTAAAAAATTGGCTTTTGCTCGTTGCTTTCCTCCCGTACTAAAACGCCGCTGACCGCCGCGCTAGAGATGGCAATATAAAGATACAGAACTTCACCGGTTTCAGGTTTGGACAATATCGGATGTGTGGTGAGGTACGTTTTCAATTGGGTGAATGCCTCTTCACACGACTCATCCCACTCAAACTTCTTTTTTGAGCGAAGCTTTTGATAGAATGGAAGGCACTTATCGGTAGAACGGGAAATGAACCTGCTTAGAGCCGCTATACGTCCAGTGAGCCGTTGTACTTCTCGCATTGTGGTGGGAGACTTCATGCATATGATAGCTGACAGATATTTGGGATTTGCCTCTATTCCGCGCTGAGTCACTAGGTACCCCACGAATTCACCTGAGGTGACCGCGAAGGTGCACTTGGTCAGATTGAGCTTCATGTCATATTTGTTGAGGATGGAAAAACATTCGCGTAGGTGACCGACATGATCGTCCTCCCTTAGAGATTTTACCAGCAAATCGTCAATGTATACTTCCATCATCTTGCCCAGCTGTTCGGACAACATTTTATTCACCAACCTTTGATATGTTGCACCAGCGTTCTTGAGGCCGAATGGCATCACCTTGTAGCAGTAGAGTCCTCGGTTGGTAACGAAAGCTATCTTTTCTCTGTCGTCTGGGTGCATGAGTATTTGGTTGTACCCGGAGAAGGCATCTAGGAATGACAGTAGTTGGTTCCCAGCTGTTGCTTCGACCCGCATGTCTATGTGTGGGAGTGGGAAGCAGTCCTTTGGGCACGCCTTGTTGAGGTCGGTGAAATCCATGCAAACTCTCCATTTGCCATTCTTCTTTTTGACTACCACCGGGTTGGCTAACCAATCCGGGTATTTCACCTCGATGATGGAACCGGTCTTGAGTAGCCGCTCTACCTCCGCGTTGACTGCTTCTGCCCTTTCTGTGCCGAGCTTCCTCCTCTTTTGGCGAACTGGCTTGAAGGTCGGATCCACATTGAGCTCGTGGAATGTAATGTCTAAGCCAATCCCCGGCATGTCGTCTATTGTCCAAGAAAATGTATGCTTGTTTTCTTTGAGGAAGGTGACCAACTCCCTGAATATTTCCTTCTCCACTTTTGCCCCCACTCCAACACAATGGTCGGGATTACCCGGGTCAATGCACACCTGCCGGATTTTTCTGAGCTCTGGGTTGGATGGTTCAACTTGATCCACTTCATCCAGGTTTGACTCTGGTGTCCAGATTTGGAATGTGTATTGTTCTTGGGACCGGTGCAGCTTGTTCTCGTTGACATAGCACAGCCGCGCCGTCCGCTGGCTTCTGTGGACGGTGACCACCCCGCGCTCTGTGGGGAACTTGATGCATTGTTGGTAGGTCGACGGGATTGCCCTCATTGAGTGTATCCATGGTGTTCCCAATATTACGTTGTATATGTCGGGGGCTTCTACCACCGTGAATTTGGTCTCCATCTTCACACCGCCAATGAACGTGTTGAGCTTGATTGTCCCCATGGACATTCTAGTTGCACCGTTGAAGGCAGTGAGGGGTTGTTTCGATATCTTTATACGGTCCTCGGGAATCTCCATCTTGTTAAGTGTCTCCTTGTGGAGGACGTTGACGGAACTGCCCGAGTCGATTAGAGCCCGAGCTATTTCGCAATCCTCGATCATAAGCTCGAGTGCGAGGGCATCATTGTGAGGTTGCGCGATGCTTCGCATTGGCCATTCCGAGAATTCGATGACGTTGTCCTCCCTAATCACGGCTTGGACGTCGTCGGAATTCGAGTTCGCTTGCCGGCTGTAACTCTTTATTGACTGGACCGTGTCATTAAAGAATGGGCTTGGTCCCATAATCATATTAATTCGTTTCCGAGCTGTTGGTGGCTCCGCTCTTTCTGACTGTCGTGCGTCCCGGTCTCGTTTTGGTGGTTCCCTGTCGATGTGCGGGCGTTCGCCTTCTCGATCCTCATTCTTCCGAGCTAGCTCTTCTGCTTTGTATTTGTTAAACAAATACTGCTTGAACCCATAACATTCCTCTGTCGTGTGACCCGAGGTGTTGTGGTATTCGCATAATTTGTCAGAGGTTCTGGGTCCGTCACTTCGGGTCCAGGTGTTGGATCTGGACTTGTAGTTGGACCCCGAGTTCCTCTCGGACCCTTGGGGGTTAGATACTTGGAACGATATGTGCTTGGAATTACCCCCTTCAGATCGGTGCCCGCCGGAAGACCGCTTGTTGTCCTTCTCATCTTTTGGCTTCTCTTTGGACGCTGTCTTTGTTGACGAGGCGTGCTTTTCCGCGTATGCTTGATTTTCGTCCTCAATTTCCACGAATCTCGAAGCTCGGTGGAGTGCGTCCTCTAGGGAGGTAGGTCGGTTGAGCATTATATCTTCTCGGAGACGGGACTTGTACCAAAGGTCATTACGCAAAGCCGTGATGCCTGCCTCGTCGCTGACGACCACATTTGAGATAACAACTTTGAGTCTGGGTAGGAACGATCGCAAAGACTCGTCCTTCCTCTGGGTCATTGTCCAGAGGTCGGCATTTGAGGCGCCCTTCTCGATGAACATCTAGTAGTGCTTGATGAAAGTGGTCGATAGTTCATTGAAACTGTCGATCGTGTTCGCCTTCAGACGGGAAAACCAATTCAAAGCTGCCCTGGAAAGGTTCTCGACGAAGAGCTGGCAGTATCCGGCGTCTTTATCAGCTTCATTGAATTTGGTTCAACCCATCGCGATACAGAACGCGGTCATGTAAGCTCGGGGATCTGTTTTTCCCTCGTAAGGCGAAATCTTGAGTTTGTTTCTTGGGATAACGTCCCCTACTATCCGGCTTGTGAAGGGAGTTCGCTGAGTTTCCTCGATGACTCGGTGAACCTCTGGGGTCGAGTTGGTAGCCTTGTGGATCTGAGACTGCATAGTCCGGAGTTCGGCGGTTGCCTGGGCGAGTGTCTGCTTCAGCGTCTGCAGCTCGGGGTATGTATGGGTAGATACTCCTCCCAGGGCCGAGTCCTGCTGGCCTTGGTCCCGATCGCCCGACCTCCGGTCAGCGGGAATCGCCCTGTCGCCAGGTCGGGTTTCCAGAGCACGGAGTTCCTGTGGGGAGATCGGGGCGATGGAGTTTATCCTTGCGACCTGTGCAGCCTGGGCTTGCGCCAGCTCTTCTAGCCGCTGGCTTGACTGCCGATCTTGTTCTTCTTGTCTCGCGGTCCGTTCTACCAGCAAGGCAAAGATACCCCGCATGTTTTCCGGGACTTGGTCCAATGCCGCCTGAACATCGAGAGTTTGGTGCACTTGCTCCTGCTCCTGAACCCCGGTCGCCGGATTGGCGTTGTCACCATCATGAGCTCCTGGGAGGGTTGGGCTGGTTCGTTCATCGGCTCCGTTGTTGCTTGACATGTTGCCTTGAAAGCAAAAAATAAAGAAAAAGAGGCGAGGATATCTAAACAAACGCACACCGACTTACGTGGAATCTGATGTAGCAGAGCGGAATTCCCCCNATATTAGAACACAAAGGTTCTGTTGGATCCGAAATCCACACAGAATATAGGGTATGCGATTTGCGATTATATATGAAAAAGAAGTTGTATTTTATTCGATTTTAAGGAGAATCTTTACAGTATTTGCAAGCTAAGTGTTTTCCAAGAAAAACTCGATCCCTTTCCCTAAGCTCCTTCTTCTTCTTTAATACCCCTTTGGTCTCGTAACCCCTGAATTAATGCGTATTAATTCCCCTTATTTACGTCGATTTTTCAGTTTTTATTTTCCTTTAGTTTGAATTTATTGGGCTTTCTTTTCTCCTTTGCGTTTTGGGCCGAATGTTCTTTAATGGGCTTCAGCGGCCCATTGACATCTTGGTTCTTCAATCGAATCTGGGGTCGGTTTACTCCAAACTAGGTACGGCGGGTAGCACCTCCACCAGATTCAATATAAGCTAAGAAATTAAAGATTTGTGGTTATTTATACATAATTATGGGATAAGTAAATAACACCTAAGGAAACAACAAAAAGGAAAAAAAAATAATAACTTAAAAGATAGAGAAACTCAAATATTAGATATGGACCATGGATTAAGAACAATTGACTTAGAGGAGTGGATAAAAAATTATCAAATCAAAGCAAGGCATTAAAGTTCCATTTTTTGTGTTTTTTGGAAGAAAAATTTGTTTGTTTTTTTTTTTGGAAGAAAAGTAAAACTTAGAGTTCTCTAGAACTTTCTCTCTGGCGACGGTGATCGCGAAAAATTCCCAAAAATTAGGGTTTCCTTTTCTCAAAATCCTTCTCAATTCCAGATCAATCCTTGATCTTTTTAATCAATCCTTCGAATCTCAGTTTCTCCTTAACCATCTTTCTACTTCAGATCATGAACTCTGAAAAGGAACTTTGGAGATCACTTCAGAATCTCAAGCTCGGAAGCGATTTGGAGCCATGGACAGTACATGCAGATGCTCAGGATCAATTTGAGAGAGATCATCGATTATGTTTGGTCGCTAAAGGCTTAAACCTCAAGAATCAACACCCAGGAGGTATGAGAGACTATTTACCTCGTGTCTAAAATCTTCGAGGCAAAGTTGAAGGTAAGGTTAACGAAGACAGTTCTGTTAATTTCTTCTTTAAGAATGAACAGCAGCTAATTTCTGTTTTAGAAAACCAACCTTATACCTTCAAAGGTTGGATGGTGGCCATAGATAGATGGGGAAATAGACGTCGGTCAAACTTTCTAAAAACCATACCTTTTTGGGTTAGGATAGACAATATCCCTCCTGAATATCGTACTAGAGGAATCGCTGAAAGTATAGGATCAAATTTAGGACATGTTGATGAACCTCTGGTAATTGAGCCAACTCAATATAAGTCAGGGGAGGTCTGGGTTAAGATTGATTTCGATATTGATAGCAAGATCTCTCTGGCAAGAACAGTGAATATCTTTAGACAGGAGCAGCCAACAGAATTGGAATTTAAATATCAAGGCCTGGTGAAATTTCGTACCACATGTGGCAGCATGCGACATGATGCTCAATCTTGTTCTCAAATGGATGAGAAGAAAGGTTTTCAGAAAACAATGCTAGAGCTTGGAGAATCTCAGGAAAGTATAGATAAAATACAGCAAGCTCAATATCATCTAGAGGAGGAAGAGAATAAACTGCGAGCCTTAAAGGGTAAAGGAATAATGGTTTATCAGGAAAAGAAGAAATCAGACCCTCAAGTTATGCAATGGCAAATGGTTAATCGTCTTACAACTAATGAGCAAAAAGGAGTTGTCATGAAAGATGTTAGTGAAGCTTCTCAACAAAAGGAAAACAACAAAAGGAAAGCAGAGGAAGACATGATTCCCAACCAAGATCCAGATCTCAAACAGACAAAGCAGGGGAGGGTGGACACCCCAAAGCCACCCCAGGCCACATGAAGCTAATGCATTGGAACTGTCAGGGGTTGAGGAATCCCCTGACAGGCTATTTTTTGGAGAATATCACTAGTAAGTATAAACCTGATGTTCTATTCCTCCTAGAAACTAAGAATAACTCAGACTTTGTTTCTAGTAAAGGTAAGAATCTAGGCTTTGATGAATGTTTTATATTCCCAGCGGTTGGTTTAGGAGGAGGTTATGCTATTTTTTGGAAATCCTATGTTAATATAACCATATGTGATAACCCCTCCCTGTATTACACTAGAATGTACATAGAAGCATATCAAATAAACTTATGTTTGGTGTATGTTTATGGACACCCTATTAGATCTCAGAGAATACTTCAATGGAAATGGCTGGTATCAAATGAAGAATCAATGTATAATCCTCAGCCTCCTACTTTATACCTTGGAGACTTCAATGATATATTAGATAATGATGAAAAGAGAGGAGGACCTGTTAGATCTCAGCAGTCTTTTACTTGTTTTAGATCGATGGTTAATACATTAGGATTGCAAGATCTAAAAACTTTTGGTGGAAAATTTACCTGGACAGGTAAAAGACACAAGCATCAAGTCAAAACAAAGATTGATAGGGCAATAGCAAATCTTCAGTGGTTTGACCTCTTTCCTGGAGCATACATTCAGTTGTTGCATTGGTAAGCATCAAATCATCGCCCTCTCTTAATGCCTAGAAGATTCTCAGATGCAAGGTAAGAAGCTTTTTAGATATGAGAATCGATGGCATTTACAGCAGGATTTTTCTCAAACATTTGCAAATATCTGGTGTCAAGCAGAACAAAATTGCTCTCATGAATCTTTTTCTGAAGTTTTAAAGGCTTGTAGGCATGGCTTATCCTTATGGAAAAAAGCAAATCAAACAAATTCTGCTAAGGAGCTTCAAACACTTCAGTCTAAACTTCATATGTTCCATGAAGCTCAAGATGATAATCTGCCTAAAATTCAAGAGACCAAAAGAAAGATCTTGGATACTTATAGAAGAGAAGAAGAATACTGGAGATCAAAAAACCGTATACAGTGGCTTCAATCAGGTGATAAAAACACTCGTTATTTCCATGCTATTACAAAAGGAAGAAGGCAACGCAACAGAATTGTTGCTATAAAAGATAAGCATGGATCTTTAAAGCATCAGACAGTAGAGATTCACAAAATTATTTTTCATTACTTTGATGATCTCTATGATGCTCCTTGTAGGGATAATAGAACAAACTTCAATCAACTTGGTCCCATTCAAAAAAGGGTTACAGAAGAAATGAACAAGCACCTTACTGCCTTGGTCACAGAGGAAGAAATATGGAGAGCAGTTTCTTTAATGAATCCTGATAAAGCCACAGGCCCAGATAGCTTCACTTATGGCTTTTATAAGCATAATTGGCCAATTCTAAAACAAGGTATCATCTCCTTTGTGCAAAACTTCTTTACTACTAGTACTTTAGATCCAGAGATGAACCACACACACCTATGTTTAATTCCAAAAGTGGAAAACCCAACAGAAGTTAAGAATTATAGGCCTATCAGTCTTTGCAGTACTGCTTATAAAATCATTTAAAAAATTCTAGTAGAAAGACTTAAGCCTTGGCTACAGGAAATCATTTCTGAAAATCAAACAGCTTTTATCCCTGGTAGATTAATCACAGACAATGTTCTAATAGCTCAGGAAATACTCCATAGTCTCACTACCAGGAATAGAGTTGTAAAGCATATGGCTATGAAATTAGAGATCACAAAAGCCTTTGATAAGCTGCATTGGGATTATATCTTGTTTATAATGCAACAATTAGGCTTTTCTCAGAAGTGGTGCAATTGGATAATGAGTTGTATCACTACAGTCTCATATTCTGTGCTTGCAAATGGTAGTCCAACTACGAAAATCTTTCCTAAGAGAGGTATAAGACAAGGAGATCCTCTATCTCCTTACTTATACTTACTCTGTTCTGAAGGTCTTTCTTCTTTGATCCAAAACCGGATCAATAAGGGTCTTTTACATGGTTATAGACCTAGCAAAAGTGGACCTGCTATTTCTCATCTCTTTTTTGCAGATGATTCCTTAGTCTTTTTCAAGGCAACCGAGGAAGAATGCAAAGAATTATTGGATGTGCTTCAAATTTATGGGATAATCTCAGGACAATGGGTCAATTATAACAAGTCATCCATTATCTTTAGTAAGATGACCCCTGTCGATATTCAAGGTAATCTTAAATCTTTAACTGGTATTCAGAAAACAGGAGGTTTTGGAAGGTATTTAGGATTACCTGAGTTGATTGGCAGAAATAGAAATGAACAATTTTCATACCTTAAACAAAGAATAGAGGATAAAGTTAACAACAGGTCTTCTAAGTTGCTTTCTTTAGCTGGTAAAGAGATTCTGATCAAAGCAATAGCCACTGCACTTCCAACTTACACAATTTCATGTTTTCATTTGCCTTCTAGAATTATTAATAGCTTCACTAAAGCAATTAGGAGTTTTTGGTGGAATTCCTGTAAAGGAGAAAGTAAAATTCACTGGATAGCCTGGGATAAAATCTCTCAAAGTAAGGATGTTGGTAGTTTGGGATTTAGGAATTTGCGACTGTTTAATCTAGCCCTTTTAGCGAAGCAAGCTTGGAGGCTTTTAACTCATCCAACATCTTTGTTATCCAGGATTTATAAGGAAAAATATTATTACAAAGGTAACTTACTAGAAGCTAAATCATCCAGAACTTCCTCATATGCGTGGAAAAGTATTACCAAAAGCTTCCCAGTTATACAACAGGGGTTGAGATGGCTGATAGGCAATGGACAGACAGTACAAGTATTCCAAGATAAGTGGCTTCCTATAAACTTGTCCATCTTACCAGCTATAAACTCTGATAGAAGACCTTATCCTCTATATGTTTCAGATCTCTTTGATGAATCAGGTTGCAATTGGGATAAACAGAAACTAGAGCATTGGTTTCCAAGAGATGTTAGAGATCAAATTCAATTGATTAGACCTAGCATTACTAAAGCCCCAGATAAAGCTGAATGGATATACTCTTCATCAGGGGAATATCAGGTAAAAGCAGGCTATAACCTCCTAAGTCAGCAACTCTTCCCTGCCCATTCAAGTGTCGTTTCTCTTTTCAAGCAAATCTGGAAGCTTCCAGTACCTCCTAAAGTGCAACATTTCTGGTGGAGGGTCTTGCATCATAGCCTGCCAGTCACTATGGAGTTGAATAGAAGGAAAATGTCATTAGATACAACATGTCCTATGTGTGGTGAAGCAGAGGAAACTATTAACCATTTATTGTTTCAATGTAGAATATCTAGAGAAGTGTGGGAAATAGCTCCTTCGGGCAGCTCTATCACTGAGCAAACTCATACCAACTCCTTGGCTGATAATGTAAGCTGGATTTCTTCTATGTCCTCTGTTATTGATGGAATTAGATTTAATCTTGCTGCATTTATGGGTCGGAGAATTTGGTTGATGCGTAATGAGTTAGTGTTTGAGAACAAAAGATCCCCTATTCCAACTATTATTAATAGAGCATTGATAGACATGAATCTCTGGATGCAAGCGGAAAAAGAAAAGGAGAATACACATGGATCCATGCCATGTCCTTGTTCTTCGGAAAACAAGGTATTAGCAATCACACAACCAGAAGGTTTGAAATGTGAAGTAGATGCATCTTGGATAGCATGTGATCAGCCTGCAGGTTTTGGATGGGTGTTGAAGAAAGCAAATGCTGAGCCTATCTTAATGGGTTCATCTTCCTTCTCACCCATTGCAACACCCACTGAAGCAGAAGCTTATGCTCTAAGAGAGGCTGTGTTACAAGTCAAAAGGTTGGGATTTCATGATGTTTTATTTGTTGGGGACAATAAAATTCTCTACACTCAACTCAATCATGCCCGAAACTCAAGCCAGAATACTCTTCCAGCAATACAAGGCTTGTTTCATTACATCCATGATATATTACACCTCACAAGGCATATGAAGGAACTCAAATTTCAGCATATAAAAAGAACATATAACATACAAGCTGTTTTTTGGCCAAGCAAGCAAGACTATTTGTTCAAGCTTATGTTGTTAAATGGTTGTAGTGACTCTCTTGTATTGTTTTCTTCAAATCTAATAAAATTCATAGTCGACAAAAAAAAATAAAAAAAGTTCCATTTATTGACATGATACACTAAAAAATGACTACTACATTTTCTATGGCTCTAATAACATTTACTAAATTAAATAACTTACACTATCTCCCGATACAAAGCAATGTTGAAATAATAATCATTAATGTCAAGCTCATATAAGTCACTTAGTTCACAAACTATTCAATTCTCATTGATAAAGTTCAGTAGGAATGCAAAAAAATTGGACTAGACATTTTTTCGAATATTTTCTAGATAATAATTTTGTAATGATCCGGTTTTTTCTAATTTTGGTTTTTTTTTCAGTAAACCAGTTTTTCTTTTAACCAAACTGAAAACTTTTCATATTTAATTGTTTTTACCCTAATCCTTTTTCTCATTCTCTTCATTTGGGGTCGCCATCATCATAAAGAAACCACGGAGAGATTTTCGCAGCCAACAAATGGAGAGAAGAGAGAAAGAGAGGGAAAAAAAAGAAGGCAGTGCAGTCCAATAAAAGACATAACAGATATATCGTGGGAGAATGACGAATCGACCAAACAAATTGACACTGATGGATCTGAAATTTTTAGATCATGTAAATGACTTCTAGATCGTCGTTTTCCTTTTTACCGAACATGTTTTGATTGAGTATTCTTAAAGTTATGATCGTTTTACCGAGGACCATGGAAACAGACAGCGATTGCGACCAGTCCGAGTGCAAAGGATGTTTCCGATAGAAGTAGGCGTCTAATCGTAGTACACTCGGCGTCTATGGATAGAAGGCACCCAGGGATACATTCTGACCGTTCGGATCATCAAGTTAACGGTTAGTTTGTGATTTAGGGCTTTGTTTTTGAACAACATTGAATCTGTCAAATTTCCAGAGACGACTTGTTGGTTTGCAAATCATGTTTGATCAATTTACCAAAGGTATTTAGGACTGATCTTCTACTGGAGTGTTGTAGGGACTCATATGAATCCATCGGTAAAAGAAACACCGGCTTCGGGTTCATACGAGTGGAGAGTCGTGTCTCGGAAGTTAGCGCAACGAAGCTGTCCGCGTCGAAAGAAAATGGAAGAGCTCGAGTTTGAGGATTCCAGAGAGTTGCAGATGACAAAAAACATTCTCGAGAACACGGTTTTCTCGGTAAGTAAAGTTACCGTTTTGCCCCTGGCCCGGGTTTCCTTTTTAGGAAGTTTCCAAATATGACAAGTTTTCATACTTGGAAAGTTTCCTCTTTGGGAAAGTTTCCTCTTTGGAAAATTTTCCTCTTTGTACAGGTTTCCCTTTTTAGGCAGCTTTCCATTTATGGACCTTTTCCATTTTTAGCAGGTTTCCGTTTAAAGTATAATTCGGGTTCCTGTTCCAGGTTCTTTTTCTAGAAGTAAAATCAGCGTGGAATAAGAAGGATGACGCATGATCTTCGTGGGGTAAAGCTCATAAGGAGGATCATCAGTCAGACATTTCAGAGGTATATCTACCACGTGACTAAGGTGAGGAGCTACCGCGTAAATCCTGCTCTTTCTTTCGGCATAGTTTTCTTCCTCGTCAAGCTAGCACCAGAACATGATTGAGTCTCGATGAATCGAATCTGACTGGGTCTTGCGTGAATTGATTTCTTACGTGTTAAATTGGAATTAGGGTTAATAGATGATATCACCATTGATTGTTTCGCATGATGATTGTAATGTGTGATATAGTTATAAAGTTTGATGGATAGTAGGAGAAGACTTGACGTGGGGTACAGATGAAGAATCCATGTATTCTCGGAGTCGTGTGTGCATAGGGTGGGGCATTAAGTCGATCGGTGTCAATATCCCTTAGATCGATAAAGCGTCCACTGGGCGATGTGTATAGGCACTTGGCCTATGTTGTGTAAGCCTCTTCGGAAGGTACCGACAGTCACTAAAGCTGTCTAGGACCAATTCTGTGTTTTCTTTGGGTGTTTTAGGTGTCATGTTTGTTGTATGTTTCTACGACTAATTTGGCGTTGTTGATTTGCTAAGTCGGGTCTGCGGACTTGCGTGTTCTACCAATCCACCCCCTTGCTGAGTGACTCCCCTGTCACTCATCCCTCTCTTTTTCTCCCTCCCTCTTTGTCTTTTTGAGGTATGTTTTGACACGTTTGTGTTAGAAGTGGCGGTTTAAAGCTCAAGTTGGTGGTTTTGCAAAATGAGTTTTGCTGTGCCGGTTGGTTTACCCTGGTTCCCTCGGAACAGGCGTTACAAATTGATCCTAAAATTCTAAATAAGAGTTGACATAATTGTATCTAGCATTAAGATAAAAAAAAACAGGCATATAAATCATCAACATCAATACTAAATTTCAACTCATAAGTACCCAAGCCTCCAAATCTATCATAGTCATTGATCTATAATAAAACTACATGTACATGGAACAAGCAAAAACATAAAAAAATAGAAAGAGATGAGTAAAGATGATAAAGACAAGATCAAAAGATGAAAGGTATCAAAATGAAATGGAATAGATGTCAGAGACCAACCAAAAACAAAACAAATATCATTGATATTGATTAAAAGAGACAAAAAAAAAAGTTAGGAAAAAGAATCTTAAAATGTCAAACTTTTTATAAAAATGACTTTAAACACACACACATACACACATTGTGACGAATCAGATCGATGTGTAACAAACCGAATCAGACCGGGGTTGAACGAGCTCAAAGATGTGGTTTTGATTCAGAAGCCTGTTGGTTTCGGTATGCATATCAAATTTCTCAGTCAATTTGGTAAGCCTCCATGTTTTTCTTCTACTGAATTAAGTTTGTGTACTGAACTCCCTAGCTGAGTTCTACTACATTTGCCTCTTCTTTCTCCCTTATGCATCCAATTCATTTTTAAATGTTCTCTAGAGATTGTTAAACGCAAAAGCAAGAAACTTTTATTCGCTTAAGGAAAATAGCTCAAAACCTTAAGCCTAAAAAAAGTTCTCTCTTAACCCTATGATCATTAGTTCAATCCATATATATAGTAAAACCAAATCCTAATTCTAATAGGAAAATACTTATATTCTTTAGATAACTCCTAAAGAGATCTTATCCTATTATAAATTGGTTTATATCAACTTCCTAAACCATATCCTGGTTTAGTTATTTATTCCTTGCTCCTCAAGTAACGATGTTTGTCTTCAAGCTTAAGTCAATATTTTTCCTCCTAAGTTGAAGTCTTCTTTATTCAAATCATTTAATCCAACGAGATCTCTCATCGCCTTAAATTGAATTCTTCCAAGTGCCTTAGTCAACATATCAGCTCGTTGTTCTTTTCCAGGAATGTGTTCCACCTCTATCCTTCCATTCTTGACACATTCCTTTATAAAGGGAAATCTTGTGTGTATGTATTTGTTTCGACCATGAAACAACGGATTCTTAGTCAAAGCAATTGCAGACCTTTTGTCTATTCGAATCACAACTTTCGCACTTGATGATTCGGTGACTTCATTGAGGAAATTTTGAAGTCAGATTGTTTGTCTTGTTGCTTCTGTCTCTGCAATAAACTCTGCTTCGCATGACGAAAAAACAACAGTTTCTTGCTTCTGAGAGCACCAGCTAACCGGAGTTTCCCCCAAGTAGAAGATATGTCCAGTTGTGCTTCTTCCATCATCTTGGTATATATTATGACTACTGTCACTGTAACTAATCAACTTGGTTACAGAAGTTGACCTTTTAAAGGCCAAACCATGTGAAGTCGTGCCCTTGAGATATCGAAGACAATGCTTCATAGCTGCTCCATGTGATTCTTTTGGATCTTGCATATAACGACTAAGTACTCCCACACAATATGAAAAGTTCGGCTATGTATGAAGCAAGTAGCGCAAGCATCCAATAACACGCATGTAACTCGTCGCATCAACACTCTTTTCTTCGGCTGCCTTTGACAATTTCAAACCCATCTCCATAGGCGTGTATGTTAAGTTGCAGTCCAGCATTCCCGACTCTTCTAGGATTTTTAACGTGTACCGCTTTTGACTAAGTGTGATCCCTCTCTCGGTATGTCCGACTTCAATTCCAAGGTAGTAGGTTAATCTTACTAGGTCACTCATTTCGAACTTTGACTCCATCTTCTTCTTGAATTCGTTTATGACCTTTATGTTCGTTCTTGCGACAAACAAATCATCAACATACACAGGTACTAGAAGCACATCTCGATCCACTCTCTTACAATAAACAGATGGTTCTTTCGAACATCTCTTAAACTCAAACACTTTTAGAATCTGATTTAGTTTATCATTTCATGCTCTTGGAGCTTGTCTTAGACCGTACAAGGCTTAATTCAAGTTATAAACCTTGCATTCACTTCCTTCCACCTCGAAACCTTCCGGTTGACTTACAAATAACGTTTCCTTTAGATCACCATGAAGAAACACTAATTTGACATCTAAGTGGTGAATTTCCCAACCACTTGATGCTGCAAGATTGATCAGAAGGCGTATCGTTTCAATTTGTGCTACTGGAGAAAATACCTCTTCAAAATCAATTCCATACCTCTGCACATATCCCTTTGGAACTATTCGAGCTTTGTACTTGTTTATACTCCCATCCGAATTTCTCTTCAGCTTAAAGATCCATTTCAAGTCAATTGACTTTGTACCAAGAGGCAAATCAACAAGATTCCACGTTGAGTTCTTTAAAATAGATTGTATCTCATCTTCTGCGTCTATTATCCATTGCTTTGGCCTTTTTTCTTCATATATATCTCTCGGTTCATTATCAAGACACATCAATAGCTTCTCACCTTCTTCGTCTGCAAGTAACACGTAATCGTCAAATTGCTTTGTTTTGTTAAAACTCTTTGTGATTTTCTCGTTTCAGGTTGTGTCACACCATCTTCTTCCTCGTGAACACTTTGTTCTTCATCAGCTCCATGCTCTGTTTCGCCATCACTAAGATCTCTTAATTGATCATCTTCAGCATAATTTCCAGCACCATCACTTATTTGTCTTTTCTTTGTTCTAGAGCTTGAACCATGCTCTGTTTCAGGGTTTCGCGAGGAATCTCGATTGACGTTATCCTCCATAGCTTCAAGGTGATTGGTTCCATGTATGCCATGATTCCCTAATCCTTCAAACGTAATCACGAAATCACCAGTTGCAGCTCTGTTCTCAGTGCCACACGTCCAGTTCCAGCCGCGAGTCTCATCAAACACCATATCGCGACTCACCACTATCTTTTGTGTTTGTAGATCCAGTATTCAATATACTTTAGATCCTGGCTCAGTTCCCAAATGCACCAATCTCCGAGCTTTATCATCAAGTTTTCGAAAGAGTGCTATCTACTTTCGCAAAATCGATACAACCAAACACCCGGAGAAGGCTAAGGCTCGACTTTCTCCCTTTTTATAGCTTGTATGGAGTCTTATCCTTAAAATACCTTGTAGCAATTTGATTAAGAAGGTAAGTTGAATGCCTGATTGCTTCTCTCCAAATGTAATTAGGTACATTCATATGCTTCAAAATACTTCTAGTCATCTCCATTAATTTTATGTTTCTTCTCTCAACCACTTCATTTTGTTGTGGTGTATAGGGAGTTGTTAGATGTCGATTGATTCCTGAATTTTCGCAGAATGAATTGAACTCTTGCGACACAAACTCTCCACCTCTGTCCATTCTAAATGTTTTAATCTTTTCACCAGATTCTTGTTCTGCTAGTGACTTAAATCTTTTGAATTTATAGAAGGCATCACCCTTCTCTTTCAAAAGTATTGACCACATGTATCTTGAATAATCATCTATGAGGACGAAGATATACCGATTTCCTGCCTTTGTGCTTGGAGTAATAGGTCCGCATAGATCTCCATGAACAAGTTCTAGTGATTTTGTGGCTCGAAATTGGCTTACTTGTGGAAACACCTTCTTGACTAGTTTTCTAAGGAGGCATGAATCGCAGACCTGGTTCTCGATTTCAATGAGTGGGAGACCTTCTACCAGCTTTCGATGTGCCATTAATCTAATGGTCTAGACATTTACATGTCTGAGGCGCGAGTGCCATCTTCTTGTATCGGTTTAGATTGGCGTAGCAACATGTGTCTTTTCTTCCCAGTATGACTTTGTACAATCATTTTAATGACCTTGTGGTCTGGATTAACAACTTTCCATTTTCATCATGCATTGTTAAGGTGTTTCCTCGCATTCTTACGTCACAACCCGATTATGTGGCTTGACCAAAACTTATGATGTTTCTTCTTAACTCTAGAATGAAGTAAACATCCTTTACTTTCCTTATTTCTCCATTCTGATTGATGATCTCTATCTCTCTTTTTCCCTTTATATCGATCCTAAATCCATCTCTGAACCTCACTTTCCCGGTAATGGTGTTGTCTATTCTTGAGAAGTACCAACGATCTCCTGTCATATGATTACGGTACGATTCTCAAGGAACCAGACATGATCTTCCGCAGAGATTTGTTCATACTTACTCGGTATCACCTTTTCCTCATTTAAGTAGACAATCTCATGCAACAGAAGTTCGTTTGCGTTTTCAGTTTTCTTTGCACCATTCTCTTGTGTTTCTTATAATTTTAATAAGCGATCTGGACACTTAGAGGCGTAGTGTCCAAACTTATCACATCGAAAACATTCTATTTTGGATAGATCTCTAGCTCTACCGCGACCTCTTCCCCAAGACTTTCCTCCTCTTCTGCAGCCTCTAAAACCACATATGTAGCCTCCATTGTAATTGTAGTTTGGTGGCATTGTTGGCACGACTTGAGTCTGGGACTCCATGTTTGAATACATAAGCTTAGCTTGATCATCAGATGGATCTTCATCCTCTACAGTACACTCTTCCTAAGCCTTTAAACGTCCCACTATGTCTTTAAAACTCGTCTTCTTGAGGTCAAGCACTTGCTCAAGAGATGCAACCATGAGTATAAACTTTTTCCGTGGAAGGAACTTAAGAAACTTCTTAACCACCTTAGATTCTTCTATCTTCTCCAAGTGTCGAGGCCTTTGATGTGATTTCAGTCAACCTTCCAACGAAATCATCAATCTTTTTTGTGTCCTTCATCTTGAGACGATCAAACTCAGCCATAAGAGTTTGTAGACGTGTTTCTTTGACTCGATCGATGCCCACCTTTCTGGTTTTAATGGCTTCCCGGATCTTCTTAGCTGAATTTAGCTCTCCGACTTGCAACACCAGATTCTCAGGGATCGATTGGAGTATCAATGCTATCGCCATATCATTCTCGTCCCCATCTTCTTTCTTTGTCTCGACCACGTCCCAAACTTTATTCACTCGGAGAAGGCTCTTCATATGTATTACCCATACGGTGTAATTGCTTGTATTAAGCATAGGACATCTGATTGACGAGGTACCTCCTTCCATAGGTTTCTGCGACGGCGCAGAGGCCGCAGTATGAGGAGTGATATCACCCATTGTTTGTCTCTTCTTTGTTTCTTCTCTTTCGCGTAGAAACCAAAATTATTGCTCTATTTTCACTACAATTTTCAGTCAAAAGTTTAACAATTTTCTGGTTTTTAAGATCACGACTTTGATCTTAGAAATAGAGATCACGTGTCTTATTTTTTATAGCTAAACAACTCGAGTTCTCTAGAAAAGCTCTGATACCAATTCTAGAGATTGTTAAACGCAAAAGTAAGAAACCTTTATTCACTTAAGAAAAATAGCTCAAAACCTTAAGTCTAAAAACAAAGTTCTCTCCTACCCCTAAGATCATTAGTTCGATATATATATATATATA
>OVAN01008291.1:0-18387 GCA_900406275.1 Anastatica hierochuntica | reverse complement strand
GAGCAAACTCAAATTCTTCAATAACCTCCAGCAACTTCTCTTTCTTCTTATATCTCTCTAGACGCGAAGGTTCAGTTTCGAATTCAGCAAGATTTTCGGACCCTTGGCTTTTAGTGTGAGGCCTGTTCATGCACCTGAAAGCACAAAAACAGAAAAGAAAAAGAAAAGATTAAACAAAAATAAAGAAAATGCCTTAGGCACGCAATGATCCTAAGTTCTAAGACTCCCTATTGGTCCGCGGCAACGACGCCAGAAAACTTGATAGCTCAGGTTTTCACCCGAGATAACACTGCAAGCGCACAGATGTACGTTGTAGTGGTTCGGGATCGAATCCACAGAGACCAAAGGTAGCACGAAGAATGTAGAATCAAACAGCGGGCTAAAGGTAAAAAAGATGTCTTTAGAGATGATGAAAAAATCGAGAATAAGAGAACAAAGAAAAGCAAGCAGCAACGAAGGTTGTAAAACAATCAAAGAAGTGTTGGGCATCGGGTATTCTCAGGGAAACAATTNCTAGGGAAGAGGTTAAGAACCGTCTTGAACTCAAATTCTAATGTGGAACTGATCTACTTCCGTACTCACAGCTCCCTATGTATTAGAAATCTCGATACTAAATTCCATTGACCCTTGATTTCTAACCATTCATTACTAACAGATTCGATAGGTTCACAATTCACTTAAACATCAACTTTCGTTGGCTTAAGAAGAATTGCTCATCTATAATTCTTTNCAGTTAAATTACCTAAGTTCAGAAACTAAGTGATCAATTCAGTTTCATGCATTACGAACATTCATAGACGAAGATCCATTAGATTAAATCCCTAATCATGCGATTCAATATCAGCAACTCATGAATCCTTATGTGAGAATCTCTAAACCCAACGAACATACTACTCACTCATGGAAATAGCAAAAACACAGATCAATTTCATGAGAGACATGATTGTATTAAGCATAAACAAGAGTAAAAAGAGGGTTCCGAAGACTTCTCGATAGCAGAACAAAAAGACTTCTTCTCCCTAGGTTACAAATCTCTCTCAAGCTCTCTAAAACTCTCTAAAAGTGCATTCTGAAACAGGGAAAACGATTCTAGGTCTTTTGATAGCAATTCGATTCGAAATAAGTTCGGTTTGATTCTTCGTAAAATTGGTCCGCAATTCGAGACAGGAATCTGTCGATCCGGGGACAAGGACCGGTCGATCTTTGTCCAAATTTCTGGGTATTTTGAAAAGGGATCTATCGATCCGGGGACAAGGATTTGTCGATCTTTGTCCAAATTTCTGGGTATTTTCCAGGTTTTCACGAACACTTCCTTCGACGCTTGAAATCCATCCAAAATACATTCTTTTCGCACATTCAAGCGCGAATCTTGTAAAATTAACAAAGAACAAAAATCCGCGCCAAAACAATCTGAATACATACTAAAAACCATAAATCTCGTGTAAAAATCTTAGTAAAAACCACTAAAATGCTTACACATCACTCTCCCACACAATCATTCGATTCCAACGTCATTTAGGTTCCATTTTGACAATACTTGTGGATGCTCTGATGAAATGTCCATCTTGTTGCTGGATTGAGTTCCAAACATATTTAATGCAATCTCAACACCAAATGCAACCCCTCTAAGGCGGCTATGTCCTTTGCATCTCGGTGATTCATCTAAGCTGGATTTGCTTAGTCCCCATCAACTTAATCCGATTTGAATTACCTATACTAAGTCTCCAAAGAATTCTATGTCTTCCAAATCAATATAAGCTTTGTAGGATTCCGTAAGTCTTTGCTTGCTCTATCATAGTCCTCTTAATCTTATAGGCCTCGAAACGAATATGATATCAGTTACTAACACCTCTTCATTGTCGAACATGTATAACTACTCGAAGTCATGATACCAAAAAACGTATAAGTCTACCATCCCCGCCAACTCTGATACCACAACCAATCATGCAAGGTTCTCAAAACCACTAAACATTATGTTGGCTCAAACACCTTTTCATAGAACCGACAACCAAAAGAAAGGCTTGTGGGATGGTTCACTTATCGATGGTCGACCCAGCTCCCTCAAAATCCATGGAGATAAGCACTCGCACTTGGCCACGCGACAACCTTGACTATTCTCAATATGCACGTTCGATGAAAACTTCACTTCACGAAAATAGGTTAAGCTCTAAAAAGAAACAAGCCGGTTAGGCTTTACTCTGAACCATAAAAACTAACAAATAATGGAATAATGCTGAACATAATGGTGCTCTTTAATTATTGAGAAATCCCAAAGTCCCAAAAGAGTTTTGAAAACCGTTGAAAATTCGATTTAATCACTACTCTACCTCCTAACCGCCTCCCAGGTCAGAACCGAAATGGAAAACCTACTTTGATGCCAAAATGTAACACCCATCTCGTTCTTTCCTGAGAACGACATGCTACTAACTCTAACTTATCAGATAAACAACTCCAAATAACTTGACAAATCTAAAATCCAACTCTTTTATCAATAAACAAAGTACATTTACCAAGAATCAAATAGCCGAAGTAAACCGAGTCTAAAACCGAGTAAAAGAATAAAATAACATCAGAAAAAAATAAAATTTAAAATAAAACTCATTGGTCCCGAAACAACACCATAACTATTTAGCATATCCGAGTACTCGTCAAGCTCACCTGAAATGGATAAAGGGAGAAAAAGGGAAGAAGAGAGGGGTGAGTAATAGGGTAACCACTTAACGAGGGTATGGTTTGCTAGAAAACACAAGTCCACTAACCTGGCTTTAGCAAATCAACACCACCAGAATAGTCCTAGAAACATGCAACAAACATGGTACTTTAATCACCCAAAGAAAGCAAAAAATGGTCCTAGACATCTTAAGTGACTATCGACACCCTTAAAAGAGGCTTACACAACATAGGCTAAGTACCTATACACACCGCCCTGTGGATGCTTTATCGATATATGGGCCAAAGACAACGATTGATTTGATGCCCGCACCTTACTTACACACGACTGCGAGAATACAGGGATACTCCTCCGTACCCTATGTCAAGTCTTAGGCCAGGTTCCGGTAATATAAGAATTTTAAGTCTGTACCCTGTCTAAGTCTGCCTCTCACAAATATACTACTATATATATACACATCACTAGAAACCAACATATGTGTCAATCAATTGCGGATTCAAAACTATGATCCTACTTCTCTTTTAGCAATAAAGAAAGCAACTAGCAAGAAATCAATCAAGACTGCATGCAGACTGGAGTAACAAAAAACCAATCATGTTCTAGTGTTAATATAACAAAAGAAGAAAGCCAAGCCAAAAGAAAGTGAGGGATTTACGCGGTAGCTCCTCACCTTGGCTACACAAGAGATGAATTTGACTTTCTCGAAGTACTTGGAGCAACGACACTGAAATGAGAACTATTTAGATTAGAACCAACAAAAACAAGGCTTAGCTCAGAAAAAGAAAACTGGAAACACCGGCAAAATCAGACCAAACAAATCAAATCATATTGACCAGCCTAGCTGATCAAATTCAACAATCGAAGTCACTAGTCAAATGGTCATAAATGGTCAATCAATTGCTCACGATCAAGTCAACGGTTAAATCGGGCCCAACCCAACTCAGTCGACCTGACCCAACTCATAAGCTTAAAATACCAATAACCCATCCAAACAATAACTTGACCCGGCTAGTAAACTGACCCGGCTAGTAAACTGACCCGACTAGTAAACTGACCCGGCCACTAATGTGACAAAACCAGATCAACTCTGGTTTCTAGCGGAACTGAACCCTAACAGAAAAGAAACGAGTAACTAGAAATCTAACCGTTAACACAACAATCACTCTAGTAAGAATGAAGACCTTTGAGTCCTCTAGCCGTAAACACCAATCTTACCATGATGAGATGTCATTCGACCATCCAGACATCCTTTGCTTTCAGGCTGGTCGCAGATGCAAAATGTAGCAATACCTCTCACAAAAACACTCATAACTTTAAGTACATAAATGAAACAAAGATCCATTTTTTGGAGACCATAGGTATTTGAATGAATAACTTACCCAAAAATCTCTATTTTTCAGAAGCTGATTTGATTATCGGTTAACAACTTTTCCCCATATTGATCCCTGATTCATTCTGTAGAAATACCCTTCAGGAAAAAGCACAAAACTTTCAAAATGTATTCCAATTGCATATCCTATTTTGTTGAGACGTAGAGACAAGAGATTGCTACTTACTGTCAAAATATGGCGTTGATCCACACTAGATAGATCTGTCATTTCTCTATTATCCCGAAGCCGGTCTGATATGTTCTCTCCAAGGCATCATCACAATTTTTCTTTATTGATGAGTGAAGGCACCATCGAGTTGCAAAATGGCCAAGACTTCGCCGAGGTGTTATTTTTTTTTTGTCTCATCTAGCTGTTGATCGAAATTATGTTTAAATAGAAGAAGGTGGAACATTAAAACCTAACACGTGAAATGATAAATTTGCCCTTAATGATGCCAAAAGGCTTTCTCTTATTAGGCTATTCTGATAAAAATTTGATGGTCTCTTTGACCTGTTTCAGATCGTTAAAACTCAGACACCTAAATTGATATAGGGATCAAAATCTTTGTATTTTTTTGTTTCTTATTATTGTTGTTGTGTCTTCTCAATCGATTTAGGGTTTTTCTTTTCGTTATCAATTTAACATCTTCTACGATATAGGGTTTGTGTTGTAGAGGAGACATTGATGATGAGTTGCTGAGACGACAAGTTGCATAGGTGGAAGAGGAGACATAGCTAGGGTAAGAGCATGCGACATCAAGTAAGTAGTTATTTGGTATTAGTTTGCTCTCGAGTTCAGTGGTGATTCGTCATCAAAATATGTACAATATCTCTCTGGTTTTTGTGTATGCAGCTTGATGATCTTCATAGAATTCTCAAAATGATAGTATAGGTGGTGAATGTAGTTCTTATTGACTTGCTTGATACACTTCCAGTTATATACAAACGTGGTTTGTTCGGATCTATAGTTATTGATGTGAATCATTCAGTACTTACCCGCATATTTATGACCGTCACCCTGATAATCTATTCTCTACACTCAAAAATAGGTAATGGCCGAAGTGGACCAAATTTAGGTAATGGTTGAAGTGAACCATATTTTTAGTCCACAAGGAACTTGTGTTGTAAAAGATGACATAAAAACAATAGGAGAAATTGAGAAGATGGTGATATGGATGAAACAGAATGTAAAAATGTAACATTCCAAAGATGGAAAAGGATTGCTTTTTGTTCAAAAGTCTGGTGAAGACCGAAAAAGGCCGAGACAGGACGAAGAAGCGAATGAGTTTATATAGTTTTATGACTAAGTTGCTTATTCTATAATCAAATTTATTGTTTTACTTGTATTGGTCGAATGTTTGTATCCCTTTATATATTGAAGAAGATTTATATTACAAGAAGTTAACACAATTAGACACCTTGGGGTGCCAATTACATAAAAAGATTACACAAAAAGACACTTGGTGCTTTATAGACATATAATTTAGTGAAATTTAGTGTAAATGACCAAAACACCCTTACACCACATTTATATTTCCTCTCTTTTGTTATTTGTTCCATCTTCTTTTTTCTATCTCCTCTATCATGTCACTTCAATTATATTATATATATATATATATATATTTCCTGGTAAGAATTTTTTTTTCACGTTTCTCTTTTTTTCTTCTCCTCTCTTTCTTTTTCTTTCCTTCTTTCTCTTTCTCATCCACAAAATGGACACATTCAGACGGATAGAGTAACCATCTGGATGAAATAGACACATTCAAATAGATAGAGTAACCATTTTTTCCTTCATATCATGTCTACATAAATGGTAAAACATAAGCATTTGAATGAAATTGACACATTCATGTAGATGGAGTAACCAATGAAACATAAATTTTTGTTATTTCCAACAAAATTAGTTTCTTGAATGGTTATTCGTGGATTGGTTAGTGTGGATGTGATGCATTATGATGTGACAATTTCAATAAATTGTTGCAATTATTTAATTATTTTGTGACAAACTGTAAATGTTTTTCATCAATAGATATGTGCATGTATTATGTCAATACAATTCATCAATAGACATGTCCACCTAAATGTTTTCATCAACAAATATGTCTACGTAATTATGTCCACATATTGTTAATTTTTACATAATCACACAACAATTTTGTAATATTTTTCTCAATTTTTAACCAAATGGTACAAAATGAAATAAACATAAACATTTGGATAAAATAGACAAATTCAGATAGATAGAGTAACCAACTAAAACAAACAAATTTGCTATTTACCAACAAACTAGTTTTTAAAATAGTTATTCGTAGACATGTTAGCTTGAATGTGATGCATTATGATCTGGTAAGTTCAATAAAATTTATGCAACCATTCAATAAATTTGTGACAAATTGTAAATGATTTTCATCAATAGATTTGCCCACATAATTCAATGCGCCCACTTGAATGTGTCCATCAATGTATCATGTCCACGTAAAAAAGAGAAGAAAGAGAAGAAAGAGAAGAGAAATATGAAACTGAAAAAATAAAAGACATGACATGAGAGATGAGTGAGAAAATAAACACACATGTTTTGTGGACATGATATGAAGGAAAAGAATGATTACTTTAACCATCTGAATGTGTCCATTTCACCCGGAAGGTTACTTTATCCATATGAATGTGTCCATTTCGTAGATGAGAAGGAAAAAGAAGGAAAGAGAAAGAAAGAGAGAAGAAGGAAAAAAAGAGAAACGTGAAAAATATTTATTGCAATGAAAAAATAAATGAAAAGAAAGAGAATTGAACTGACATGAGAGAGGAGAGATGAGAGAGAAAAATGAAGGAAAGAGAAAAGAGAAATGTGTGTTGTAAAATAATAATAAAATGAGATTATCATTTAATGAACAATGAATTAGGTGCCTAAATAGCAAAATGTGGCTCTTTATGTAATAACAAACATGAAGGTGCCTATTTCTGATATTATTGTATACAAAGACATTTTTCTCAAAAAGCCAAAAGTAAAACTTATAATAAGTGTTTTCTATGGTCCTAAGCATCCATAATTTTTTATCCAACAAGCTAAAATAAATATTGTGTTTGATCCTACTTAGAGCATTGATTAGAGCAGAGGCTAAACAAGACTAAGTTTAATAAACAAATACCACTAAATTGCGGATAAATTTCTATATAAGATTAACTATAAACAAATACAATTTGGGATGTAGCAAATAACATGTCAGATACATCAATACAAAAGACAGTAGATAATATGAAAAATGAGCCATCCAATTAGGTGAAATAAAAAGCCATCGAGTCCATAGACTCCATCGTAAAATGCACTAAATCGTCTTCGTCGGTAAATCCTCTTCTTGGCTCTGCAATTCGGCAAAGGACAACAACACTTTACCCTGGCTCTAAAACTCGGCCAAATATATCACCGATGAAACTCAGGTTTCGGCTCTAAAAGTCCTTGTTGGAACGTTTCCAAATGAAGGTGTTGTTCAACCCAAAGTAATCAACATTTAAGATATAATCAAAACCATATGTTTTCAAGAGATGACATAATCGAATTCAAAACATAACTTGTTTTTCTTATGAGTACCATTGTTTATGGAGAAAATAATAGAAAATGTTTTAAAACATTCTATATGTTTTTGTGTGATTCTAAACACATATTTTAATATTTTGAATGAGCTAATGATAGCATACATATTTTATTTTGAACTTGTTTTATCACCTTTAATTAAAATTTCTATTGATCATATTATTTTATTGTAGGTTTGTCCAGAAGCCACCAAAATTCGTCAGCATCTACTACGTGACATTCCACTCCTTAATTCTATATATCATAAAGCTGCAATTTCGGTTAGTGAAGACTGGCAACACCAAAGAGCGTACTAGTTGTCTCAAACTATAGAAGCCGAAGAAGGACAATCTGATGAGATATCATCTCCTATTCGTATGCCTGCAGATAGTAAAAAAACTCAAAAAACACATGGTTCTAAGAGGTCACATGAAAATACTTCCATATCAAAATCTTCTAGAAAATACCTAACACTGATCCTTGGGACCGTATCACAACTACTTTAAAAAA
The DNA here is from genome assembly GCA_900406275.1 of Anastatica hierochuntica. NCBI lineage: Eukaryota > Viridiplantae > Streptophyta > Magnoliopsida > Brassicales > Brassicaceae > Anastatica > Anastatica hierochuntica. The sequence continues at coordinate 10,269 of OVAN01008291.1, read as the reverse complement.
TCAAGAGCGGTTTTGGTCAGCATGTCGACAAACACTTGATTCCTTTAACCCGTTTAATATTGCTATATGAATAGAGGAGTTGTTAAAGATTTCTACACTAGATCAAAAAGGCGAGTTATACTAGACAACTCTTGATCACCTAGCCGTCAATGAGAATAGTCGTCACATTTTCATGACATTGTCGAATGTACAACAAAAAATGAAGTATTTTGAAAGGGTTACCGAAAAAAAACTAGATGATTTTTCATTTTTATGTTTTTATAAATGGTTTTGCTTTATTGAAATTTGGTTTCCTTGACTATCATTTAGGTTTTTGATAATTTTTTATTTATAATATTTTATTTACGCGAGTTCCAATCGAATTTTATTCATTGATCTTCTAGTTTTTTTCACTTTGATTGATTTTTTGTGTGTTTGTTCCATACTTCCGTTGTACGTGATGACATCATAATAATTTGAATCATCTCATGTCATTATGCTAATTTAGTTTATATTTTTTGTAAGAAATTGCCAAGGTATATTCTTGAAACGTGCTTGTGGTAATTCGATTCAAAAGTTAACGAACTTATCCATATTCAGACAAACAATTGATGAGAATTGATCAAGGTCGTGAATTGCGTCATACAATGCAAATGGTTTATGGTTCTGGTAGAGAGAGCTTTGAAACAGTGCGAATGAATTAGAGCATCTTCAGAGATTTATGTGATACTTTAAGGAATGATTATAACCTAACATATTCATGTAAGTAATCACTGGAAGACGCTATAGATATACTTTTAGAAACACTTGGGTACAATGAAATACACTTGGGTTCTTAGCTATAACTAAGAACTTTCAGCCTACCCAAGAAAGTGAACATAAAATTGAAGGAAGTATTAGATGTTTTCCTTCTTCTCTCAAAAGATATTTTAGAGTCTCAACATGATGAGTTACACTAGACTAACAATCGTCTATTTTTGTATGGAAGATATTATCCTTTTTTGGTGGATGCACTGGAACTCTTGATGAGATTCATGTGCCGATACGGGTTATATATAATCAAAACAAATATTGGAATGTGAGAAAGCAATTCACATCAATGAACGTACTTGCTATTCGCAATTTGGATATGAATTTCATAGATTCATACGTTAGAACGCCATACAGAGCACATGATACAAAGGTACTTACCTATTTACTAAAATGACACATTATTTCCTACACCTTAAGAAGGAAAATATTTTGTTGTTGACTCTGGATATCTGAACTGAAAAGGTTATTTAGCTTTGTACCGCATATCAAGATATCACTCGCATCAATGGGTTGACTGACCACCCAATAATGCAAGCCAATTGTTATGTTCAATGATTGAGCTCCCTTTCGGTATGTGGAAAGAATGAGGCAAAGTACGATCTACATATAAAATGTAAAAATGTTGTTGCAATGATGACTTTTCATAATTTTATACGTACATCGACCATAAACGATGATGATTTTGATGAGTATGAAGAGATGGAAGATCAAACACTAAATCCTACAAATGTTGAAGAAGACCAAGATGTTGAAGTAACACATTATGAACCAACAAGAGATGTATACATATTAGGAATCCGTTACAATATTGCAGAATGCCTTTGGACCGATCGATAATCAATTTATTTCAAGTAACTTTTTTTTATTACGTGATTTTTATTTATGCAAAATAAAAACATTATAATAGATTGAGTTGTATTTTTATGCACATCATATTTTATTAATAGTTATATTGAAATTCAAAATTAGTTTTAAAAGTAATGTTAGTTGTGGATATCTTTGTAATTTTATACCTTATTGTTTATGATTTACCAATCACATAATTTTAGCTAGTTTGTTGGTCCACATCAGATGCGGACATAAAAATTTATAAGTATTTTTAGAATTGATAATTAGATAATATAATATTTTTTAATTTATAAATTATTTTGAATTTAGATGCTATCTTGAAATTCTTGATTCTCAATATTTTAATTGCATTATTTTTTAAAGGGGAAAAATGTCAAAAAATCCCCAACAAAAGTCAACCGTTAAATCAGATTGAACTTCTGTTAAATATGAAACGACGTCGTTTTGATAACTCTCAAAACGATGTCGTTTTACGTTAAATCGAAAATAAAAAACAATATGTAACAAAGATTCAAACCCCCTACATGATACGATCCGGGATCCAACTCTAAACACAAAACGTAATGGCACGGATGATATGAACGGAACGACACTGATCTAGCGATGAGAATTGGTTGTGCGATGGAGTGAGCTTCGGATCAAGAGGCTGGAAAGTGATGGAATGATGTTATGGTGAAGGTGATCGACACAACCAAGGAATGGAAAACACTGGTTGCTGGTTTGTAGAGGCTCTAGGGTGATGATGATCACGTTAGAGACTCGGATTCGAGTCTAGAATCGAAAACAGTTGAGAGAACAAAGTCTTTTTGCTGAAATTTCTTTTCACGTTCATTCTCTGCCTTTCTTTTACAAGGGCCACGAAAATTTAAAGGAAAATAAAGGAGGCACATGAGCCTTAGGGTTTCGAAACATACCCTTAGAAGAAACAACAAGTATTTTTTAAAATAAGGAAAAACAACATGATATCTGAATTCAAACAAAATAAAACAACACGTAGTGTGTTGTTTTGACACTTAACCAAATAACTCACTAAATAACTTTATTGAAAGTAACTCATTTTGCCTCGTTAAAACCTTAATGTTCGGAAAACCCGGGGTGGGATAAAACCGCGCATTTAAGGAAAAAGAGTACAACTATGAGCACTTAGCTATTCAGTAAAGTTACTTGGTTCTTCTTGCGGAATTTGGGTGAATATGTTGTAGATACCAGTGGCTTGATGATCATCCATTTCCGTGTGAATCAGGGCTCGAACTTCCTTAGCCAACTCCTTAGCTTTTGATCGTGTGATCCTCCCTTATGGCTCAGGTGCATCTTCCTCCGAGCTTGAGCTAGCCATGATCGTATCATCCTCCCCCTCTTGAAAGAGATTTGTCCTCAAATCTGAATCTGCAACATAAGGAAGCAAGTCAGAAACATTGAAAGCTTTTGAGGTGTTATACTTACCTTGGAGGTCAAGTCTGTAGGCATTGTTGTTGATCCTTTGAATTACTTCAAAAGGACCATCAACTCTCGGCATTAGCTTAGATTTCCGCTCTTCTGGAAATCGGTCTTTCCTCAGATGAATCAAACGAGGTCTCCCACTTCAAATATCATCTCCTTGTGTACCTTGTTGGCATGTCTAGCGTACAACTTGGTTTTTTTCTCAATGTTTTCTTTGGCTTTGGCATGAAGTCTGCGTACATACTCAGCTTTATTTTTCCCATCTAAGCTGCTACGTTCCTTCAAAGGCAAAGAAACCAAATCTAGAGGAGACAAGGGGTTAAATCCATAAACTATTTCAAATGGAGAGAATAGAGTGGAAGAGTGCTTAGCGTGGTTATAGGCAAATTCGACATAAGGTAGATACTCTTCTCATGATTTCAGGTTGCCTTTAACCATGGTTCGTAGAAGGGTTGACAACAATCTGTTGACTACTTCTGTTTGACCGTCTGTCTGAGGGTGGCACGTGGTAGAGAATGAAAGTTTGGTGCCAAGTTTCGCCCATAGGTTGCGCCAAAAGTGAGACAAAAACTTGGTATCTCGGTCTGAGATTATCACCCTAGGCATTCCGTGAAGTCTCACTACTTCCCTGAAAAACAAATTGGCAACACTAACTGCATCGTCTGTCTTATGGCTGGCTATGAAATGTGCCATTTTGTTGAACCTGTCAACAACCACAAAGATAGAATCTCGACCATTTCTTGTATGAGGTAAGCAAATGACAAAATCCATGGAGATGTCAGTCCAAGGGTGAGAAAGAATAGGTAAAGGTGTATATAACCCGTGTGGTTGAACTTTGCTTTTGGCTAGTTTGCACACGGCACACCGGGAGCACACTTTCTCCACATCTTTCTTCATATGTGGCCAGTAGAACTGATCCTGAAGACCAAGTAAGGTCTTTGTCACGCTAAAATGGCCAGAAAGTCCTCCGCCATGTGCTTCTCGTACTAGTAACTCACGGATTGTGCCAATAGGAATACACAATCGATTCTGATAAAAGAGATAGCCATCTTTCCTGAAATAACTCTCAAAGGCAAACTTCGAGCATTTGGAATAATAATCCTTGAAATCTGAATCAGATTCATATAGTTCTTTTACCAAATCAAAACCAATCAATTTAGAACTTAAGGTAGAGATAAGAGAATACCTCCTAGAACAATGCATCGGCAACTACATTGTCCTTACCTTTTTTGTACTGGATAACGTATGGAAAAGTTTCTATGAATTTAATCCATCTACCATGCCTTTTGTTGAGTTTTTGCTGGCCTTTGAGATGCTTAAGGGATTCGTGGTCAGTGTGAATAAATAATTCCTTAGGCCACAAGTAATGCTGCCATGTCTGCAATGCTCGTACTAAGGCATACAACTCATTATCATATGTTGGATAATTGAGAGTAGCTCCTCCTAACTTCTCACTGAAAAACGCAACAGGCTTCTTTTCTTGAGTAAGTACTGCGCCAATACCTACACCAGAAGCATCCCATTCAATTTCAAAAGTTTTACGAAAATCAAGAAGAGTTAAAAGAGGGGAGTTGATCAGCTTCTCTTTTAAGGCATTGAAAGCATTTTCTTGTGCGTGTTCCCATCTGAAACCAACATCCTTCTTGATTACTTCTGTGAGAGGTGCGGCCAGAGTGCTGAAGTCACGCACAAACTGTCTGTAAAATCCAGCCAAACCGTGGAAACTCCTAACCTCACCCACGATTTTAGGTGTTGGCCAATCCCAGATTGCTTTGATCTTCTCCTCATCTACCTTAACTCCATCTGCACTTACAACAAAACCTAAGAAAACAACTTCATTAGTGCAGAAAGAACACTTAGCAAGATTGGCATAGAGCTTTTCAGATCGTAATACTTGTAAAACATATCTAATATGATTTAAATGCTCTTCCAAACCATGGCTATAGATGAGGATATCATCGAAGTAAACCACCACTAATACTCCGATGAAATCCCTGAGGACATGGTTCATAAGTCTCATGAAGGTGCTGGGAGCATTGGTGAGTCCGAAAGGCATGACCAGCCACTCATAAAGACTATGCTTGGTCTTAAAAGTTGTCTTCCATTCATCTCCTTCCTTCATGTGAATCTGATGGTAGCCACTCCTTAGATCTATTTTCGTGAAGATAGTAGATCCACAGAGCTCATTTAGCATGTCATCAAGGCGTGGGATTGGATGCCTGTATTTGATTGTAATGTTGTTGATGGCACGGCAGTCAACACACATCCTCTAGGAACCGTCTTTCTTGGGTACTAGTAGAACAAGAACTGCGCATGGGCTAAGGCTCTGGCGTACGTATCCTCTGTCCATGTATTCAGTGACTTGTTTCTCCAACTCCTTTGTCTTATCGGGGTTGGTTCAGTATGCGGGTTTGTTAGGTAGAGGAGCACCTGGTACCAAGTCTATCTAATGCTCAATGCCACGAATAGGAGGTAGTCCTGAGGGGATGTCTTCTGGAAAGACATCACAGAATTCCTGCAAAAGATTCGACATTCCTAAAGGAAGCTCAATACCATCATTAGCACTGACAGGGGACTCATTATACATAATCATAAAGACAGGTAATTCAGAATCAATACAATCAGAAACTTCCCTGACATTAAGGTATAGAACTGAACCGTTAGAAGGTTCCTTTTCTGGCGTAGATTTAGACTTGGCTTTGAGCTGGTCCTGGTAAACTTCGTGAGGTGTCATGGGCAGCAAGGTCACCTTTTGGCCTTTGTGGTTGAATGTCTGCTTGTTGGTGAATCCATCATGTTGGACTTTGCGATCTGATTGCCATGGTCTTCCCAACAATACATGGCTGGCCGTCATTGGTATAACGTCACATAGGATCTCGTCTTCGTACCTGCCAATGGTTAGTGTAACCTTAACTTGTTTATTGACGTCAATACCTTTGCCATTGTCGAGCCAATGGAGTTTGTAAGGCCCTAGGTGTGGCTGCGTGTCTAGGCCAAGCTTCTTGACCATTTCTTCGCTTTTGGCATTGGTACAACTCCCGCCATCTATAATCAATCTGCACACCTTACCTTTAACAAAGCAGCGAGTGTGGAAAAGGTTTTCTCGTTGGCAGGATTCCTCGGATTGAGATTGAACTGTAAGAGTTCTCCGAGTTACCAAGAGCTCTCCCACTGCAGGAGGTATCTCTTTTTCTTCCTCATAGGTTGATTCTTCTTCTGAATCGGATTGAGGAATGATTTCTCCATCATCTCGTAACATAAACACCTTCTTGTTAGGACAATCACGAGAGTAATGTCCCATACCTTGGCACCTGAAACAACGTACACCATTTAAAGGAGTAGTAGATTTAGATTTAATTTCAAATTTAACTCTCTCTTTTGCCACTGGAGGTGACGGTTTAGTGTCTTTAGAAAATGCAGGTTTGGGTATGGTGTGGTTGTCTCTTGGACGAGAGGTGTTGGGTGTGGATGAAGGCCGGATTGTATGCCTGTTGTTTTGAGCCTCAATGAGTTCGGCCTTGTGCACAATTTCTTCAATATCGGCGTATGATTGAAGCTCCAATTTTTCATGTATGTCATGACCTAGACCTCCTAGAAACCAAGACATGATCATGTCTTCTCCTTCTTGAAGACCTGCACGAATCAACAAGGTTTCCAATTCCTGATAATATTTCTGGACAGACTTAGAGCCTTGGTTAAGGCGTCTAAGCTTGCCGAGAACTTCCCTATGGTAGTGGGCATGAATGAATTTCTTTCGCATTTGGATTAGAAGCTGCATCCAGGTAGTGATGGGAGCTTCATTGGCACGAGTACGGGTTAGACATAATTGTTCCCACCACAGCAATGCGTAGTCATTGAATTCTGAGATAGTTATCTTTACTTTGTTAGCTGGATAGGTACCTGCAACCAAAAAATTAGATTCCATCTTACATTCCCAATCTAAATAAAGTTCAGGATCATTTAAACCAGAAAAGGAAGGGAATCGAATTTTAAGATGTTTGATCTGTTGTTGAGCATGATCAACATCTATATGTGGTTCACGGCCTCTAGCACGGATGGTGCTGCCATGTGAATGGTCTGAAAATTCTGGATCTTCATAATACGCAGCATCTTCTTCTAAGAAAACACGTTGTCCTCCTATGGTTGTGCTTGGTCTATGATGGCGTGGAGATAGAGCAGCAGCTCTTGTTCCTCTCGCATCTGCATCATCAAAAGGAAAATGATTAGTGTTGTTCCGAACATCTTGAGATCGTCTCGGTCTAGTAAATGTAAGTCTTGGTCGTTGGGTTGAGGTGCCAATGTGGCCTTTCCCTTGTGCTGGCGCACAGCCTCAAAAGGTGTGGGAGTATGTGATGACTCCTCTCCAGTAGATGCTCGGGATTGATTCATCTCCTTAAAAGTGGTATCAATTTTTGTGTTGAGTTGATCCATCTGTTGAACTAATTGTTCATTGAGTTGAGCAGTAATCTGAGTGGAAAGAGCCTTGGAGGACTCTTTGATCTGCTGAGCCACCATCTTGTTAAGGTTCTCCATGGCTTCAGGTGAAAGCTCCATGGTACCTGAAAACAAAATCAAACAAGCTCACAGTAAGAAGTTCTTTGAAAAGAGTTAATACACTTAACAGAAACTTTCTTCAGCTTGAAGCTAAAATCCAGAACTGATATGGGCAGTAAACACACGAGATTTTGCACCAAACAGAACTATATTCAGCCTAAAACTAACAAGAACACACGCAGGCATCAAGTGAAACAAGCAAAGCAAACAAAACAGTTTCAATGAGGTTTGTTTCTACAATATCCCTAGCCAAATTTCAGAGCTGAAGCTAATACCAAGTAAGCAACCAAAACACGATGATATCAAGTTAAAACAGAAGGTAATGATTTAGTTTTGATGCTGCAAAACACGACAACAGCAGCAACACACAAAAAGACAAGATAAGCACAATAGTTATCGAAAAACAAGCTCAAACAAGACAGTTTATGATCACGAAACAAGAGAGGTTGAATCACGGTTTTGAACAACTAAAAAACAGCTATTTTCCACGTGATCACCTAAAAAATCACAGAAAACAATTAGAAACCTTAACCAAACAGAAGTTAACAAAACAGATCGAACTTCCTGTTTTACAAAAAGGAAAAAAAAAACACTTGTTAACTACAACTAAAAATCAAACACAGAGTAGGGTGAGGGTTTGTTTTTCTTAGCCTTTAGGGTTCGGAGTGGCTCTGATACCACATGATACGATCCGGGATCCAACTCTGAACACGAAACGTAATGGCACGGATGATATCAACGGAACGACACTGATCTAGCGATGAGAATTGGTTGTGCGATGGAGTGAGCTTCGGATCAAGAGGCTGGAAAGTGATGGAATGATGTTATGGTGAAGGTGATCGACACAACCAAGGAATGGAAAACACTGGTTGCTGGTTTGTAGAGGCTCTAGGGTGATGATGATCACGTTAGAGACTCGGATTCGAGTCTAGAATCGAAAAAAGTTGAGAGAACAAAGTCTTTTTGCTGAAATTTCTTTTCACGTTCATTCTCTGCCTTTCATTAACAAGGGCCACAAAAATTTAAAGGAAAATAAAGGAGGCACATTAGCCTTAGGGTTTCGAAACATACCCTTAGAAGAAACATCAAGTAGTTTTTAAAATAAGGAAAAACAACATGATATCTGAATTAAAACAAAATAAAACAACAGGTAGTGTGTTGTTTTGACACTTAACCAAATAACTCACTAAATAACTTTATTGAAAGTAACTCATCCTGCCTCGTTAAAACCTTAATGTTCGGAAAACCTAGGATGGGATAAAACCGCGCATTTAAGGAAAAAGAGTACAGCTATGAGCACTTAGCTATTCAGTAAAGTTACTTGGTTATTCTTGCGGAATATGGGTGAATATGTTGTAGATAGCAGTGACTTGATGATCATCCATTTCCGTGTGAATCAGGGCTCGGACTTCCTTAGCCAACTCCTTAGCTTTTGATCGTGTAATCCTCCCTTCTGGCTTAGGTGCATCTTCCTCCGAGCTTGAGGTAGCCATGATCGTATCACTACCTCACAATATAACACAAACATGCTTTACCAACTAGACTAGTTAACATTCTTATATATTGTTTTCTCACACATCAATATATCTAGTTTGTTGTTCATTTCTATAAATTAGTTTAGTAATTTAATAAACTAGTTAGTTTATAATTAATAATTATAATTATAATTATTTTAATAATTTATAACGTATATTTAGTAATTTATTAATAACATATATAGTTTTTCAATTCTTTTTCAATTTTTTTTTGTAATTTCAAAAATAATTTATTTATTAAACTAATTGATTTATTAAATTATTATTCCAGTTTGCCTCGAATTACTTGAAGATTTTTTTAACATTTTTCTTAATATTTTAATAAATCAGTTAATTTAATAAAATAAAATAAAATAAATTTATTAATTAAATAAAATATAAGTTTTCAGTAATTTTAATTAGTTTAATAATTTAATAAACTGAAAAAAGATAATACAAAAAATTGAAAAAAGATTGTGAATAGATTATATATCTCTATATGTTATTAATAAATAAATTTATTTAATAATTAAATAAAAAAATTAGTTTGAAACTCTGTAATGTTAATTAGTCTAATTATTTAATTAATAAATTAGTTTTGAAATAATTTAATTATTAAATTAATTTAAATAACTGAATTTTAAAACCACTTTATTATTTATTTATTAAATTAACTTATAGAATAAAAACTAATTTACTTAATTATAAAATTAATTTATTAAACTAACTAATTTATTAAATTATTAAACTAATTTATAGAAATGAAAAACTAACTAGATATATAAATGTGTGAAAAAACATTTTAGGAGAATGTTAACTAGCCTAGTTGTTAAAGCATGTTTGAGTAATACGTGAGGTATGGGGGTTCGAATCTTGGTTAAGTAGTGTTTTTCATTTTTCATTTAACATAAAACAACGTCGTTTTGAGAGTTATCAAAACGACGTCGTTTCATATTTAACAGAATTTAAATATGATTTAACGGTTGACTTTTGTTGGACTTTTTTTTGGCCTGGTCAACGAAAGTTTGGAATTTAATTGGCCAAATTTTAAAAGATAAGGATTAAAATTGCTTAAGTGAAAGTTGGGGATTTTTTGGCCAAAATTTGAAAGTTGGGGATT
>OVAN01008290.1:0-18388 GCA_900406275.1 Anastatica hierochuntica | reverse complement strand
ATGTTTTTCAATTTTATTTTGTGCAGTATTTTTATTTTATTAGCATTTCTTTGTGTAACTACTAAACATACGTATGCTTGATCTTCGATTTTTTTGTCTTCATATACTGAATTTTTAGATACTTTTAAAACTGATAGCAGACTTGTTTCAAAACTATTGGCTTATGGTTATTTGGCGCTCACGATTTGAAAGCATATCAAACTGGTAGTTATGGGAAGTTATTTTTATAGAATTCATTTGTGCCTCTTCAGTCTTGATATTGTGTCTTTAGGTAACGTGTCATGAAGCTTATAAGGAAGAGGAGATCTATTGGAAACAACAAGTAGGAATCTATGGCTAAAAGAGGGGAACAAAAATACAAAAAATTTCATGCCTCAACCAAACAAAGGCGTGCAAGAAACCGAATTTGTTTAATACACAAGGAGACTGGGAGGAAAACTCGGAAGGAATGTAAAACATAGGGTTCATTATTTTGTTGAATTATTCAAACCTTCTGGGACAGGTGATTATACAAGGGTCCTGAGAATGTTGCACCTGTTATTACAGAAAATATGAACCAAATTTTGACTAGGAACATTAAAAAGAAAGAAGTAGGATCGACACTTTTTTCTATGCATCCTGAAAAAGCTCCTAGGCCTGATGGGATGAAAGCTTTGTTCTTCAAACGCTATTGGGGGATTCTAAAAGACGATATAGTTCAATTGATTCGGGATTTTCTGACATTCGATAGTTTCGATGCACGTCTGACTGAGACAAATATTTGTCTTATACCAAAAACGAATCAACCAAAACGGATGACGCAACTAAGGCCAATCGGCTTATGTAATGTAGGCTATAAATTATTTCAAAAGTGTTGTGTCAGAGGTTAAAGAAATTTCTTCCGCGGGTCATTTCAGAGACACAATCGGCTTTTGTTTCAAGCAGATTGATAACGGATAATATTTTGATTGCCTAGGAGATGTTTCATTGTTTACGCACTAACCAGCTGTGCCGACATGACTTTATGGCCATCAAAACGGATATGACTAAAGCTTATGACTGTATCAAATGGTCTTTCCTTGAAGCAGTCCTAAGGAAACTGGGGTTTGGACAGAAGTGGACCTCTTGGTTAATGTGGTGTGTTCGATCGGTATCTTACAAAGTCTTTTTTAATGGTAGACCTACGGGGAACATTGTGTCGCAGAGAGGACTAAGACAAGGTGACCCGTTATCACCCTATCTTTTCATTATTTGCACATAAGTCCTTATCGCTAATATAAAACGGAAGGAAATGGACAATGCCATAATGGGGATCAAGATAACACGACACAGCCCGACCATTTCTCATTTACTCTTTGTCGATGATAGCCTTTTCTTCTGTAAGGCAGACACGATGCAGTGTCAAGCTATCCTGGACGTCTTAAGGGATTATGGGACAACTTCGGGACAGGTGATAAATTTTGATAAGTCATCGGTCATGTTTGGAAAAAATGTTGTCGACCAAACTAAGGGAACAATGAAGAATTTTCTTGGCATCACGAAGGAAGGTGGTATGGGTACTTACCTCAGGATCCTGGAAAATTTGGGTGGATCCAAGAGTCATCTTTAATTATGTCAGAGAGCGTATGGGCGACCGAATTAATGGATGGTCATCCAAATTTCTTTCAAAAGGAGGCAAAAAGATTCTGATTAAATCAGTTGCTCTAGCGCTACCTAATTATGTAATGTCATGTTTCAAGTTTCCCCAAGTGTTAACAACAAAGTTAACCAGTTCGATATCAAAATTATTGTTGAGTTCCAATGGATGTAACCGCGGTCTCCATTGGATTGCATGGGAAAAATTATGTATCTCTAAAGAGAATGGAGGTTTAGGATTCAAATCTTTAGAGGATTTCAATACGGCCTTATTGGCTAAACAATTATGGAGGTTAATTCAGTTTCCCGGGTCTTTGGTTGCACGGGTTTTACGTGGCAGATATTTTAGGAAGGTTCATCCTTTAAACGCTAAAAAACCTCATTCGCCCTCCTTCGGTTGGAAGAGTATCTATTCCTCCCAAGAGCTGCTTAGACAGGGCATTAGGATAAGAATAGGGTCTGGAGTGAACACATCAGTTTGGCATGATCCGTGGATTCCGGATATCAATCCGCGACCGGCAAGAGATCAAAGCAGTGTTTGGTACCCTAGGATGCAAGTTCAAAAACTAATAGATCCTTTGACGAGAGACTAGCGCCTACCACTATTACAGGAAATTTTCAACCAAGAGTATATAGGATTCATTCGAGGTATCCTTCCTAGCCGTACTTTTACACATGATGGTTTGATCTGGCTTTACACTAGATCGGGTCAATTTACGGTTAAATCAGGTTACAAACTTCTAAATTCAATCGAGTTAGCTCGAATTAATAACAATGGTTGGGGTCCATGTTTGGAAGCTCTAAAAGCTTTCACATAGAAAATAGATTTCCCTTTGAAGGTACAACACCTTCTTTGGCAAATTCTTACCGGGAGTATGGCAATAACCACATAGCTCGCTAATAGGGGAGTACGATGTGATAAAATCTGTAAACGTTGTGGTTGTGTGGATGAAAAAATTAATCATGTCTTTTTTGAGTGTACCTCGATTAAGCAGATCTGGGATTTTTGTAGGAACCCGGAGAGGATGGAGACCTTCCCATCAAATTCAATCTACACTAATATGGACTATCTTTTTTGGCGGAACTCTTTGAGGGAAAGGGATCAGGCGCGTTATGATTTGTTCCCATGGATAATATGGTTGATATGGAAAGCACGAAATAAAAAAGTTTTCCAAGGGGTACAATGGACGTGGATGATATTTTCCGAAATGTAGAGACAGATTTAATGGATCGGAAAGAAGCGCAGCTATCATCATGTTCGGATGAGGAACATTCTGGCGTGGAACCTACCATTTCTATTGGTTCAATCTGTTGGGTAGATGGGTTCTGGAAACAATCTGACCCCACTTCTGGACTTGGATGGATTTGTACTGATAACGAACACAACATAATTTTGATGGGGGCAGAAGGGCAGCGACGAAGTCTTTCACCACTCCATTCAGAGTTCAAAGCTCTTCTATAGGCGATGTCAGTACTTCATCACCGCAGAAATGAATGTTAAACCTTCCAGACAGACTGTGCAGACCTCCTCAACATTACCTAACACCCAAACGATTGGCCAGCCTTCCATGCACAGCTCCAGGAATTTCACGTTCTGTGCGAACACTTCCCCAGTTTCTCGCTTTCTTTCATCCCGTGCACGGCGAATACACAAGCAGACAGTTTGGCTCGAAGATCCCGTACTTTTTCTCAAGATTTTATATTTGTAGAGACCTCGCCTCCAAATTGGTTGTCCAATTTCGAAGGCAACTTCTGATTAATGTGTGGTTGACCAAAAAAAATCAAATGAGAAACAAATAAAAAACTAAAGGAAATATAAAGAAAAATAGGGATATGTTAAAATAACAAAAGTTTAAAGCTCATAAAAAGAAATATAAAGTTTGATTGGCCGAAATGAAAATGAAAGATATAAATAATATGATAGAGATGGATGTAGGTGTGATAGTAGTAAAGAGAAGTCAAATGATAAAATATTCTAGAAATAATAAGAGACATATGGTAAGAAATTGAGTTTAAAGTAAGCTTTATAATTATTACAAGTGTAAGAAAAAATGAGAAATTCATATGAAAGTGTTGAGAAATCTACTGTTCACAAAATGTATACACAATCACTAACAAATTATGTATTAGTAAATAAAGTTACAGAAGTCGACACATATGTTAATAGTGATTTGAGTTTTAGAAAGATATTGAAATTAAAGAACATAAGGTAGCGCTGGTGATTGACTAGAGTCACAAGACCATAAGTTAAAGAAAATATAATAAAAGAAATAGTGCACTAAAATAATATTTTTGTAAAAAATATAACCCAAATTTATTATTTTAGTATTTTATTGATGTCGTGACACACTGCAATGTGCCAATAAATTATTTTTAAATCAATTAAAGATCTACCAATATCTAACTAAAATTCCTCTGTTTTCAAAAGATAAACTTTTAGAGTATTCACACATGTTAATAAAAATATTAATGTTCAATAAATAAATGTATACATTTTCTACCATAAACAATTTTCTATCCCTCTATACCAATAATATTTCAAGAAATTTAATTATTTACAATAAATATTTTGTGAAGTTGAAACTTTGATATCATTAATTAGTAAAAAGTACATTGAAAATTTTAAAAATCATATATATGATTTATGGCCAACTCTCTCGATGAGAGTATCACCTCATCACACAAAAAGTAGATAAGGTTCCACCTATTTATTAAAATAACTTTTGAAATTCTATTTTTTGTAGTTTTGTTTTAATCATAAGTATATATTTTTCTTTCTTAGTCAACTCAAGCATAATTTTTTGTTTTTCCATAATTTTTATACATAATAGAATTTTTCTTTGTAAAAATAAAAATTCAGTATATTTTGTTGGAAATCGACAATGAAAGCAGCAAATAATTAATTCAATCCGTGCTAAGATGGATTTGTGAGCATCTCCTTTAGTTATTTTTGTGTCACCTCAAAAAGTGATGATGTTCGGTTTATGTAAAAATTTAGCTTATTTCTCTATGTTTCTTAGTTATTATTTTAGTAAAATATGTGTAAACATATTTGCGCGTATGCGCGGATATTGGTCTAGTTTATCTTAAAAAAACAAACAAAAAGTGCTAGAAATTTCATTTCTAAGAAACAAGGGGAGTATCAAATAACAAAGCATATAGCAAATTAACTAAACATAGTTTAAATGCAAAGAGCAAATAGTTGTGCAGACCTATCTTTAATATATATAACAATTTCTATAACAAATTCATATCGAATCGGGTATTATAATTTTTTTAATCAAAATAATCAAATTTGAATCCAAAAGCAGAAATAGTTTCTTTTTTAGAATATCTCTCGGATATTTTATCTACTCCTAAACGAGGAGGGTGCAACATGCCAATAATTGTTTTCTGTTGGAATGTAAAATATTATTGCAACAAAAATTTATACATAATGTTTTGAATTTTTTAAAAATTAAACAATTAAAGTTTTGCTAACAAATGTCGAGAGAGCATAAAACAGAGGAAAAGTAAAGATGTTGAAACAGAGCAACACGCCTCATCTAGTGGCAAACCAAAATTGAAGCAGCTTGTTAAGTCTCCCATCTCCAATAGCCTGAAACGAGAGCAGCTTGTTATGCATATGCCAATCTATAGTAGCCACCATTGTCGCAATGTCTAAAGGTGGAGAGCCATGCCGACGATTATTTCGCTCAGCCCGTAAGTGATAAACCGAGCAATGGAATGAATGGCGGAGAACCGTGAGAGTTAACCGGGATATCGAGCCAGTGGTCAAAGATCCAAGCGACCATCCCGAGCATAGCTAAAAGACGAGCCAAGTAGACGTTGAGCAACGGAGCGCCAAATGGCCTTCGAAAATAGGCACATGAAGAAGAGATAATCTCTTGTTTCCATAGCCGTAAGACAAAAGATACAATGAGAGGAAGTATGATTGCCCCATACCATAGCTCGATCTCTCGTTGAAAGGCGATTTCTCGTTGCCAAACACACAACAAACACAAGCTTCGGCGTAGCCAACTTAAACCCCACCCCACGAGACCAAGGAACACGTTAGTCTATGGGTGATGTTTACACATTTTGCATACTATATTTTAGAGTTTAGAAGAGTTTTCTTTGCGTTTTAGAACATTTTAGATCGCTTTAAGATGTTTTTCGAGTAGTAACTAAGAAGTATCATATAGATGTCTTAGGAAATGCATTTGTATATTCTTCTCTTCATTTCTATCCTATTTCAGGTTGCCTTGATCAAGACGGATGAATCCGGGGACTCGAACGCAAGCATGGACGCGTTTAGCCCAAAAAGGAGTAGACTGGCGGTCCAGGAGCCTCTAGCTGGCGGTCCACAAGCTTCAGGATAACCGCCAGCCAGCCACCAAACATCCCTGGCGGTCCAAGCCTCTCTGGCTGGCGGTTCACAACCATCCATCCGACCGCCAACCACCTCACCAACATCATTGGCGGTCCACAGCACCTCAACAGACCGCCAACCTCACCTAAAATACAAGAAGATCAATGGTTCAACCCGATTTTTCCCACGTCGACTAGACCCATTTCAACTTTTGTCTAAATACAAGTTCATTTCAATCTGAAAACCCTAAGTTTTCTCTTATATTTGTTCTTGTTGATCCAACATTGATACTTATGTCATGGTGTGAGGCTTTAGAGACTAAGATCGAAACTGTTTGGAAGTAATTAGATCTCGTGACATAAACTAGATCGAACCATTTTCTGCTTTTTGTCTTAAATCATAGAATAAATTTTGTCAAAAATATTTTGATGATAAGTTGATCTAGGGTTTTGCTTAAATTTGGTCAATATTTTTGAAGATGGTTTTGAAAGTCTAACTCTTTACAAGAACCCATTCTATGTTTTCCAAATCAGGTAATCGTTGTGCGATCTGATGAGACAACACATAATTTTTTAACAATTAATAACCACTATATATAGGATATTTTTTGTCAAGTCTTTTTCTTTTTTCAATGTTCTTTTTCAAATTCTAACATTGGAGAAAAGAAATAAAGCTCGAAAATTCCCTAAAAAAATCAAAGCTGAAGCGAGGAGAAATAACCCATTGAAGCATAATGAGTTTGTAGATATGTGGAAGGATGAGCGGTATCATGTGTTTTTGTTTCTTTTTTTTGTATGTTTTTGTTGTTATAAACATTAAAGATTCACAAAACCAACACATTTTTTTCACACACATATAGTTCTAAGACAATGATGATCATTTACTAGCTTAATTAAAATATGTTTTGTTTACTCCACTTTTTATGCAATAACTTTCAAACTAACTCCTTGTAACTTAATCTTACTGTTAACAACATTATCTTAGGCAAACTGAGTAAGACGTTAAATGCTCAAACCCAAAGGATGTAAACATTTACATAACAACATAAATAATAAGTAGATTCGTAAAATTATTAAAATTATGGGCGTTCAATTTGTTTGTGTCTTTTAAATTTCATGATCGTCTCAATTTCCTAAACATCTTAGCACTTAATAGGATTAAAAACCCTTAAAATAAAAGGTTCAACATCTTATTAGAAAAAAAATCTTGGAAGATACATACTAAGAGTTTTTAAAGCTATAATCAGTAAGATTTTCCATAGTGTATCAACCCCATATTTTAAAGTATTGTTTCTTANTATATATATATATATATATATATATATATATATCAATGTATCACATATATTATTATCTGTTAGTAACAATCCCAAAAAATTCTATCAACGGTTGCATCCTTTCAAAAGCCGTGAATTGTGTATCTTCGATATGTAGTTATTCGTTTGTAACAATTTATTTTATCAATATATTGGTTCATTTTGTACTTTTTCGTCTATAACTTCTAAATTTACTAAAATTTGTGACTTCTAAAAGAAAGAAAATGAAAAACTACATTATTCACGACGATTGAATCTCTTTAACAATCTGAAATATTCTCATGAACGGTTGTCTCCTTTCCAAGAGTTGTGTTTTGTCAACTCGGTTGTAACCATTTATTTTATCAGAAGTTGCATATTTTGGCATTCGTGTATTTTCAATTCACAATATAAAAAGATAATCCAATGGTTCTGTGTTTCCTACGATTGTGTCTTTTCAACATTTATAATGTATATCTTCTTTCGCAACCCTTTATTCTGGTGAAAGTTACATCCTTTAACATTAGTATGTTTTTCAATTTTATTTTGTGCAGTATTTTTATTTTATTAGCATTTTTTTGTGTAACTACTAAACATATGTATGCTTGATCTTCGATTTTTTTGTCTTCATATACTGAATTTTTTGATACTTTTAAAATTGATAGCAGACTTGTTTGAAAACTATTGGCTTATGGTTATTTTGCGCTCACGATTTGAAAGCATATCAAACTGGTAGTTATGGGAAGTTATTTTTATAGAATTCATTTATGCCTCTTGAGTCTTGATATTGTGTCTTTTGGTAACGTGTTTCTTGACATTATGTCTCTTGCATCTCTATATATGAAAAGATGAGTAGAGAAGTTACAAAAAAACCAATGACAACCAAAGAGGGATTTGTAACCATTGATAGAGAGAGAGAGAGAGAGAGAGATTAATGAGCGAATAAATTGGTTTCAGAAAGACAAAATTTCTAAAAATCAACCAGAAGAGAACTTGAACGGTAACAAGTGGTTTCTTACCGTTTAATTTTTTCAAATATTGCATCTTTACTAATATTTACATCCATTGAAAGCTAACCACATTTCAGTTTTAGTGATAATACCAAAAATATTTATGGTTACTATAATAATCCCAGAAATATTTCTGAGAA
Organism: Anastatica hierochuntica; assembly: GCA_900406275.1. Taxonomy (NCBI): domain Eukaryota; kingdom Viridiplantae; phylum Streptophyta; class Magnoliopsida; order Brassicales; family Brassicaceae; genus Anastatica; species Anastatica hierochuntica. Next base: position 9,979 of record OVAN01008290.1, on the reverse strand, counting down.
TTGTATATTTGTTCTTTAAATGTTTGATACATGTTCATTTACTATCAGCTTTTGATAATCCAAAAATGTTTAAAGGTTGTGTCTTTACAAAGAAAATTTTCGGTTGTGCATCATCAATTTTAGATTCCGATGTTTTTACATATAATCGTTTACAATGGTTCTAATTTAAATTTTATTGTATAATTTTTATCCTCCTCGAATCGCGGGGATCAAATCCTAATTTATATAGAAAAACCTCTATAAATTAATAATTTTTGAACGAAAATATTTGATTAATTTATAGAGATATTATTTGACTCTTAATCGAATTAGGGACCGAAAAATTAGTAATTTCTCAAGATATTAATTTATCGAGTAAGAGTTTACATCGTATTTGTTGTGGATATGTTTGAAATTATATATTTTATTGCATTAATATATTAGAGATTTTAAAAACATATATGTAGTATATGTTATTCAATTTGCATTATTTATAAAAAGCTAATCAAATATGGTTTATTTTCTTCTAAATAGTTTATACAGTAACACATCTATAAGTTAATAATGTTAATAATTTGTAAAGATACTATTTAAATCAAAAATCCAATTTAGAACCCGAAAAGAGTATGAATTTATCATGGTATTAATTTATCGAGTTAGAGTTTACACTGTATTTTTGTAGGTGTGTTTGATATTGTTGATTTTTGTTGTTTTAAAGTATTAGAGATTTTGTAAAGATATTTGTATTACAGTTTATTGATTTTTTAAAGCTAGTAAAAATATGATTTATTTTCTTCTAATTATGAATTCTAAATGTGATTTGTTACCTTTAAAAGTTTTCAATGTAGAAATGTATTAATTTCTGTTAAAGAGGTTAGCAAAGAAGATAGTTCTAATAAAACATATGGAAAGATAATCTTTTAAAAAAAGAGAAAAACTCATGAAAAATACCACAATTGGTCAATCACTAATCATTAAGTTAATTATGCTAATATTTTCTACTAATATTCATCAATTTCTTTGGTCAAGACAATAATTCATTGAGAATAAATTATTTTAGATTCTATACAATGATAATTTTGGTTATGTTTCATCTAGCAGCAATCTCTTTTGCTTCTTCCAATCGCTTATTTAATGTGAGCCACAAATACTAGTATTCGTCAATTGAAACTCAAATGTCTTATAGCAAGCAATCTCATTTGGCTTATAGATTTGATATGACCTCCTCCATCGAACTTCGGACGAATAGTCATTTGGTTATCAAAGAGTTTGCAGAATTCACATGGCACATGGCAGATTAATCTTGAGATTCATGCATGTAATGTAAATTCTGTAAATTTTTTGATAACCAAATGACTATTTCTTAGAATTTCGGTGGAGGGGATCAAATCTAATCTATAAGTCATATTTTTAGAATTTTGAGATATTATCATTTAAAATTAAAATTTATAGTTCCGTTCAAAAATTCAGCTCGACGACCAATGCTCGTTGGACAAACGCTGCAATGTCGGACTTGATTGTTTTAAATGTGGCATTGATGTTACAAGATGCGTTAGATCAAATATCACAAATCAATTCTCTGTTGTGGTAAGTAAGAAAAAGTTTATGATATAAATTGTAAATACGTTTTTTAAATATATCTTTATATGTTAAACTGTCTCGCTTAGTTCATATACTATCTGAATATTATACATTAATTATTTTGTTGTTTTTATAACAACTGTATAACGAAAATTGTCAATGTGAACACAAAACATTAAATGGATAAAAAAATTGTTAATGAACTTAGTGTTTTATAGTTTTTGCTGTTATTGTAACAAAACAATTCGATGTCATTTAATAAATATGCATTTTTTACGACGCACAATGCAATTTCGATCGAAGGAATACCGTTACATGTGGTAACCCAGAGACACTATTGTCCAATAACTTAATGTAAGTATTAGTTTATGTTTTAAAATTTTTTCATATTAATGTTGGATACATACGATTACCAAGGAGATTTATGGTTATGCTTCATTTACCAGAATATGCTTTGAGTTCACCAAGTTTGTAAGTACAATTTCTAGATTTCACTAACAAAAAAACAAAAAAATAAACATAAATATAAATCGGATAAAATCAAAAACAAAATTTTAGCAAAAAAAATGTTTATAGGATAGAAATAACTAAGCCTTTAGAGTTTGATCCTAATCTCTCTTAGCATTTTCAATATATTTCTTCGTTTTCATATTGTGTTTAGAAAACATAATATTTATCTCGTTTACATAATACAATTATTAACTAAAACTAATGCAATAAATTAGAAAGAGTCCGCTTAACGCAAATGGTCAAAAGATCTAAATAAATTTAAATTTTCTATTGAAACTTGAAAACTTCACTTATACAACAATGAAAAAGAAGATTTTTATAACTTCACTTGAAGTGAAACGGTATGAGAAGTAAATTTTTGATGTTTTTTCGAAGATGAAATATTGTAACGTGTAAATTTTTGGAGTGATATGTTTGCTCTTGTCAAACTTCTTAAGAATAGAGTGATAGATACATTCGAGGAGATATTCATCTTCTTGAAAGCAAATTTATCAGAGATTGTGACGTTAATGTCAGAGGACTACGTCAAAACACCAAACGGGTAAACCAAAATTTTAACCGATTTCGGTTTGAAAAAAAATTCTTGTTTCCTGTTGAAAATATGTCTATGGCAAGACAAGATTGATTGTTGGTTAAAGATATGGTAGCCAATAACCACTAGTTGATCGTCTTCACTTCAGATAAATTTAAGCAATAAACCGAGGGGATAACTTACTAGTGGAATTACATGGTAAAAAATCAATGTGAGTTTGATGAATTGAGATATAGCAAAATTCTGGTTTATTAGTTTAGAGATAACCGTCTAATCTAGCAGTGATTTGTGAATCTCAGTACAAATAAAGAAAAAAGAGCAAGGTATCAAACGGAAAAAGATATAACATTAAAGAAAACTAAAATATCATAACATTGAAAAATTTATCGAAGAAACAAATTTATCATGTATAAAGAGAAGTAGACGATGAAAAATGAAAAAATCAAATGAAATAGAAGATGAAATAAATGAAAGAAATTTGAAAACAAAATTTTACTATGCTAAGTTAAAAAATTTAAAATTATTATAATACTCAAATTTGGATAAATGAAAAAACATCGAAGAGCAAATAGATATTCGGAAAATAATATATTGAAAAAATCAAATGCATGAAAATATTAATAGTTGAATCATTAATCTAATAAGTATTTCATATCAATAATTTAGTTAGAATATAAAAAAAATCCGCGCATTGCGCGGGTTCTCTCCTAGTATATATAGTGGGAGAGTTTTCTCTCCATCTAGAGTGTCCACCTAAGCAACAAAATATTAAAATATATTTTAAACACTCATTTAATCATTTAAATAATTTTCATTATTAATATTCATCTAACCATTATTTATTAATACTTAAAGCTATTTTGAATTTCATAACATTTAAATTTTTAGAAACGGTTTATATGAAGTATATGTGAAAAATTATTTATTTCCGAGTAATAAATAATTGTTATTAATAAAAATTAAAACAATTTAAAAAAACTAAAATCTACAACAAAAAAAAAGAACAACAACGTGAAAAATAAATACTCTAAGGTGAGAAAAAATAAAATAAGTGTTTACAACTATACAAGACTATAAAATATTTTATTAGTAGAAAAAATATGAAATGATAATTTTATATTTAGTAAAAATAAAGTACGTGAGAGTAAAAGAATAAAAAATTAAGAAAACAACTTTACCAAATTTAAGAAAAAAAACTAAATGATAATAAACTATATAAGCACTTCAAAATCACAAAATAACAAATTGAGTGTTAGATGTCGACAAAAGACAAATAATAATATTAGCAAAAATGAAAACTAAACTGAATAACAAAATAGATAGCAACATATGGAATTTCTATCAAGTAAATGAAGATATGAATAACTTTATTTAGGAAAAAGAAAACATGATGTACAACCAAGTGAGAAACCCTCTTAATCACGAAAGGCAAGGACCCTCTTAATCATTCGACGAAGTACGGTTTTTTTGGAAAGGATTGCTTGGGTGATTTGATTTTGCGGTCTGGGAGATTGTCGTTGGAAAGCGGAGATTATGTGGCTGGAGGAAGATTACAACATCGATTGGTGTCTGATTACACCAGATTGAGTCACGCGATGCTCATAATTAGGTGGGTCTTCAATCATATCTTCTCTTTGATATCGATTGATATGTTCTTTTATGAGGCTAATACCGTTTATGAGGACATAGAGGTTGTCTTCTTTGTTATCGTGGCTGTCTTTTTCCCTCACATCTCTTCTTTACACCCAGAATTTCCAGCGATTGTTCAAGCTCGAGTTTGTAGCAGTCTTTGGCTCAGATTACTAAGGGTAATATTCACGGTTATTAGAGGCTTTCTTTGGTTGATTGTGGGGCTCTGGAAAATGTCTCAGTTAGCGGCAAACAACGAAACCAGTGTGATTCGCACAAAATCAGTGAGGCTCTCCGCGGCTGGTATAGCAAAGAGAGTTCAACAGTTTGCGTTGACATTGACCGGAAGGTAAATGAATCCAAAAGTGCAGAGAATGGATAGCCTACTTCTTAATCTACCAAAGATATGGAAGATGGAAGGTAAGGTTGAAGGCGGAGATCTTGGTAATAAGAAGTTCTAGTTCAACTTTCAATCATAAAGAGATCTACTGGATGTACTAAACTACGGACCATACCATTTTGATTGTTGGATGGTCTCGTTAGTTCGGTGGGAACCAATAGTGAAGCCTATGTATCCATCGGCAATTAATTTTTGGGTCAAAGTAGAAGAGATCCCATTACATCTGTGGGAAGCGAAGACGGTCCGAGTAGTGGGCAAAGCTATTGGAGAGGTTAAGGATGTTAATAGGGATTCAGCTAGTGTGTTGGTTACCGTTGACGGTTTTAATCCATTGATCTTCTCCACAGTGGTGCCTTTCGACCATGGTGAGGAGATACAAGTCAACTTGAAATACGACGAACTGTTTGGGTATTGTGAACTCAGTATGCTCGGAGTTGGCTAAGTCACAGAGACAGCATGAGAGACCTACTCTCAAGGTTTTGGATGGTGTTCATGGAAGGGATACTCTGGCCAGAGACGGCTCACGGTGGTTACCGGTTTAGAGAACACTAGATATGAAGTTTAATAACAGTTTGGAGATGGATTCTCAACGACTTGAAGGGAAGCACATGGTTAAAATGGCTAATAAAGACAATAGCAAGGATACATATGCGGAAAAAGTATTGAGACAGGATACAAACGGTGGCCAGCAACGGGTCTACAGACCTAAGAACCTTAAAGGGGGTAGCTCTAGACCGCAAGTTAGGGACACAAGAGGAAAGGCTGAGGCCTCGATCTCTACTTCTCGACGCTAATCTAATTGGATGCATCCTCTCTACTCCTTGGATACCAATCCAAAAGGAAATAATGTGGTTACTGCAGAGTTCCAAGATGTGGTTTCTAAGGAATTGAATAAAGGAAAAGCAACTGTTACAATTGAGGGTACTGATGGAGGGGATGACGGGGTCTTAATGTCTAATAGTTTGGTTGCAACGGATGATCTTCTGATTGAGGATGGTGAACTTCTGGTAGCGGACCTTGCGGATGGTACTGAATCCGGCTCGGATCTGGTGAGCTCCCAAGAGGAACCTTGTGGTGAGGAGTTGTTGGAGGAGGGAGATAAGATTGTATCCTCTCTGAGTGTTCAAGAGGCTGCTACGACAGGGTCTTGTCTGACAGAGGACGCTCCAAGTGCAGGTATTGATGTATCATTACATTCTGTTTCTAATCCTCTCTTAAGTTTAGAAGGCGTTGTCTCGGATATAAGGGGTTTTAGTTTGGACCATAAGAAGGTTAATTTGGCTAAATGTAGCATGATTCCGGGCAAATTTAAAGGAATTAATTTTCAGAAGTTGAATAAGATGATGTTGGTTTCGTCTCAGAGGCGTAAGGATTTCTCAAGAATTGGTAACCAGAATTCAAAGAAAACTATCGTGAAGAAATCACGTATTGTAGGTACACAGAGGGTGGATGTGGAAGCCCAAGGTGGCACGAGGTCTAACGTGTCGTCTAAGATAACGAAGAAAGGAATGGTGGATCCCTTGAAACTACCGGCACATCCGTGAAGATAATGAGTTGGAATTGTCAAGGGCTGGGGAGCGACTTGACATCTGATACTTTGAGAGATTTATGGAATAAATTTAGACCTGATATTGTGTTTTTATCGGAGTCAAAACAATCTTCTTTTATTATTAAAAAAATTTAATTGGAGTTTGATTTTAATAATTTGTACACGGTTGAACCGTTAGGTTTAAGTGGTGGTTTGGCTCTCTTTTATAATAATGAAATAAATCTTGATATTCTTTTTTCAAGTAATCGTATTATTGACGTCAATGCTTCTTTTTATGGTTTTAAAGTTTTGATTTTTTTTGTATATGGCGACCCGGTCGTGGGAAATCGAAATATTGTATGGGACAAGTTAATGGAGATAGGATCGAATAGATCTACACCATGGTTGATGATAGGTGATCTCAATGAGTTCACGGGTAACCATGAGAAGAAAGGCGGAAAAATGAGATCCGCTGCATCTTTTGTTCCTTTTAACCAAATGCTTAGCCATTATGGAATGATGGAATTTCCATGTGCCGGTGACCAACTGTCGCGAAAAGGAACGCACAATAAACAGAATGTCCGATGTAAACTCGATAGAGTCGTTGGCAATGAGGAATGGCATGCTATTTTCAACCACTCCAAGGTGGAGTATTTAGCACGGATCGGTTCTGACCACTGAACAATAATGCTAAAGTCAAATTACAAATCGAACAAGTATTACAGAAATTTCGGTTTTGATAAAAGATGGATAGTAAAAGAGGGGTTTGCAGAGGCCATAGCGGGTGGGTGGCAGAGAACTAGAAATTTTAGGGTTTGAGTTTTTGTGGATAAAATTTCTAATTGTAGAAATTCAATCTCATAGTGGAGAAAGAACAATGTCCCACCAGGAAAGGAGAAGATTGAATCCCTGAAGGAAAAGTTGGAGGAAGCTCAGAATGATGACTCGGTCCCCTAGGATACTATTGTAGAAATTAAAAAGAAGCTTCACGAAGCTTATAAGGAAGAAGAGATCTACTGGAAACAAAAAAAGTAGGAATCAATGGCTAAAAGAGGGGGACAAAAATTCAAAAAAATTTCATGCCTCAACTAAACAAAGTCGTGCAAGAAACAGAATAGCTGGTTTGTTTAATACACAAGGAGACAGGGAGGAAAACCCGGAAGGAATGGAAAACATAGCGTTTGATTATTTTGTTGAATTATTCAAACCTTCTATGACGGGTGATTATACAAGGGTCCTGGAGAATGTTGCACCTGTTATTACAAACAATATGAACCAGATTTTGACTAGGAACATTATGGAGAAAGAAGTACGATCGGTACTTTTTGCTATGCACCCTGAAAAAGCCCCTGGGCCTGATGGGATGACAACTTTTTTATTCAAACACTATTGGGGGATTCTAAAATACGATATAGTTCAATTGATCCGGGATTTTCTCACATCCGATAGTTTTGATGCACGTCTGAATGAGACAAATATTTGTCTTATACCAAAAATGCATCAACCGAAACGGATGACAGAACTAAGGCCAATCAACTTATGTTATGTAGGCTATAAATTATTTCGAAAGTGTTGTGTCAGAGGTTAAAAAAATTTCTTCCGCGGGTCATTTCAGAGACACAATGGGCTTTTGTTTCAGGCCGATTGGCAATGGATAATATTTTGATTGCCCAAGAGATGTTTCATGGTTTATGCACTAACCAGCTGTGCCAGCATGACTTTATGGCCATCAAAACGGATATGAGTAAAGCTTATGACCGTATCAAATGGTCTTTTCTAGAAGCAGTCCTACGGAAACTGGGGTTTGGACAGAAGTGGACCTCTTGGTTAATGTGGTGTGTTCGGTCAGTATCTTACAAAGTGCGTTTTAATGGTAGACCTACGGGGAACATTGTGCCAAAGAGAGGACTAAGACAAGGTGACCTGTTATCGCCCTATCTTTTCATTATTTGCACAGAAGTCCTTATCGATAATATAAAACGGAAGAAAATGGACAATGCCATAACGGGGATCAAGATAGCACGACACAGCCCGACCATTTCTCATTTACTCTTTGCTGATGATAGCCTTTTCTTCTGTAAGGCAGACACGATGTAGTGTCAAGCTATCCTGGACGTCTTAAGGGATTATGGGACAACTTTGGGACAGGTGATAAATTTTGATAAGTCATCGGTCATGTTTGGAAAAACTGTTGCCGACCAAACTAAGGGAACAATGAAGAATTTTCTTGGCATCACGAAGGAAGGTAGTATGGGTACTTACCTCGGGATCCCAGAAAATTTGGGCGGATCCAAGGTTCAGATCTTTAATTATGTCAGAGAGCGCCTGGGCGACCGAATTAATGGATGGTCATCCAAATTTCTTTCAAAAGGGGGCAAAGAGATTCTAATTAAATCAGTTGCTCTAGCGCTATCGAATTATGTAATGTCATGTTTCAAGCTCCTACAAGTGTTAACAATAAAGTTAACCAGTGCGATATCGAAATTTTGGTGGAGTTCTAATGGATGTAACCGCGTTGCCCATTGGGTTTCATGGGAAAAATTATGTATCCCTAAAGAGAATGGAGGTTTATGATTCAAATCTTTAAAGGATTTCAATACGGCCTTATTGGCTAAACAATTATGGAGGTTAATTCAGTTTCCTGGGTCTTTGATTGCACGGGTTTTACGAGACAGATATTTTAGGAAGGTTCATCCTTTAAACGCTAAAAAACCTCATTTTCCCTCCTTCGGTTGGAAGAGTATCTATTCCTCCCAAGAGCTGCTTAGACAGGGCATTAGGATAAAAATAGGGTTTGGAGTGAACACATCAGTTTGGCATGATCCGTGGATTCCGGATATCAATCCGCGACCGGCAAGAGGTCGGAGCAGTGTTTGGTACCCTAGGATGCAAGTTCAACAATTAATAGATCCTTTGACGAGAGACTGGCGCCTACCACTATTACAGGAATTTTTCAACCAAGAGGATATAGGATTCATTCAGGGTATCCTTCCTAGTCGTACTTTTACACATGATAATTTGATATGGCACTACACTAGATCGTATCAATATACGGGTTAATCAGGTTATAAACTTCTAAATTCAGTCGAGATAGCTCGAATTAATAATAATGGTTGGGGTCTAGGTTTGGAAGCTCTAAAAACTTTCACATGGAAAATAGATTGCCTCTTGAAGGTACAACACCTTCTTTGGCAAATTCTTACCGGGAGTTTGGCAATAACCACAGAGCTCGCTAATAGGGGAATACGATGTGATAAAATCTATAAATGTTGTGGTTGTGTGGATGAAACAATTAATCATGTCTTTTTGAGTGTACCTTGATTAAGCAGATCTGGGATTTCTGTAAGAACCCAGAGAGGATAGAGACCTTCTCATCAAATTCAATCTACACTAATATGGACTATCTTTTTTGGCGGAACCCTTTGAGGGAAAGGGATCGGGCGCGTTATGATTTGTTCCCATGGATAATATGGTTGATATGGAAAGCACGAAATAAAATTTTTTTCCAAGGGATACAATTGGACATGGATGATATTTTCCTGAATGCAAAGACAGATTTAATGGCTTGGAAAGAAGCGCAGTGATGTGTCAATATTTTAGTATATTTTTAGTTCGGTTTTCATTCGAGATCTATGGTTTTTAGTATGTATTCGGATTGTTTTGGCGCGGTTTTGTGTTCTTTGTTGTTTTTACAGGATCCGAGCTTGAATGTTCGAAAAGGAAGCATCTTGGATGGATTTCAAGCCTCGAATGAAGTGTTCGCAAAAAACTGGAAAATGCCCAGATTTTTGGACACAGATCGACCGATCCAGGGACATGG
>OVAN01008289.1:1096-18389 GCA_900406275.1 Anastatica hierochuntica | reverse complement strand
AACTACAGCGTAGACTCGTAACCTAGTTGAGACGCAACTCGCTAACGAAAAAAAGTAAGAACCTAGTTTTCTAAGTGTTTGTGGTGACGAAAATTGTCTTGTTTTTCTCTTCATCCTTCTCCTTCGCACCCTTTATATAGGTCTTCGTGGGTTTGGCTCGTTTGCTTTTTCATCCCCGATTCGTGCATATCTTCTCGTGGAAATATTTCTTTTCCCCGATTCGCATATATCCTTTTGGAGATACTTCCTTATCTTCTCGAAAATTAACATTTTCGGGAAACCCTAGCAAACCGTCATCGTAAATGGGCCGGTTCTCGCCCGAAATCGTTGGTGGACTGTTATCGCGATTTGGGCCCTTTCGGGCCGTTTCGCGGCTAAGTGATTTTGACGATTCCTTTCGCAGAAACCGTTTCTCGTAAGACTAAGCGGTAATAGTTTCGTGGAACGATAAGACTAATCGTATAGTTTAGACTCTTCCAGTGTTTAAGTTAACCGTCACCGTTTTACACGATCGATACGAAGTCCACGAAAAGTATGGATCCTTACGATTATCGTCACGACGGTTTAATGGAAACTCCAATCGAGACGAAACGAGAGACGATCAAGTGACGTTTCGAAGGAAATGATGATCGGAAAGGACGTGGTTCAACCAACGGATAACGGTTGAATGTTGACCGCGTCCTAGCGCCATCTGGCGCCAAGACCGAGCCATGGTCTCTACGCCAATTGGCGTCAAGACTAGTTCTTTGTCTTGGCGCCAATTGGCGCTGAGACCAGGCCTCTGTCTTGACGCCAATTGGCACCAAGACCATGCTCTGGTCTTGTCGCAAATTTGCGCCAAGACGGACCTCCGGTCTTGGTTTCAATTGACGTCTAGATCGGCCTCTAAGTCAGTCATCAATCGGTTCCAAGACTCGTTCGTAAGTTTGACGTCAATCATCATTTAGACATTTCTCCGAAGCGACGCCGTCCTGCGATGCTTTCGGTGGTTTCATATCGCCCCGGAAGTTGAATCATGTGGCCTTGTGAGAGTTATCCGAAAGCCATTGATGCTAGCTCTAGCACTCGGATGCTCTAGTTACTTGCGAGCGGACAGACCTAGTGTGAGATCGGTCATGATTGACTATACTCGTAATCTTGAAGCTTGTTTGAGAAGATACGACTAGGATGATAAGACTCTCGATGCTTGAGGACATCCTTGCAATTCTTGTTTCCGTAGGAGGAATCAACGTCTCCGTAGTCCTTTTTAGGCGTCGATTTTGTCGTTACCGTTTTTAACCCCAACAGAGGCTAGAAGCCATGGAAAACATGAAAAAGCATCTGCCGGGAGTATCGCCACCGATTATCAGGAGCACTTCTAACTCCTATGTAGATACGCTCTTCATTGACGCTATTGCTTACGGTGAAGTCTCCAAGAGGTTCTCTTGGCCAACCATGACTTAATACGATTGGAGAACCGATCCAGACACGCACACTCTTGTAGTATCGCCAACGCATGCTCATTGCCCCCATCGGCTATGAACACGTGGAGGTCGATATGTGCAAAGAATTTGGAGCAACACTCACGGTCCAGCGCTGTTGTGGTATATCAATCTTGCCAACGGCTCTATCGACTCCTTCGTCATGCTAATGGACCGCTTCATCGAGCAGTTTGCTAGCAGTCGAGTACCTCCACTGATTCAATGGGGGTGAAGGCGTCGGTCCCCAACTGCATCGCCTCCATGACCATCTTAGCCTTTAGGCAGGAGCTTCTGCAAGATGGCGATCTGTACAAGGAGCTCACTAAGTACGCTTGCCATACCTGGAGGACGTATTCTCCAAGACCTGGGCCCAAATTAAATGGGAAAAAGACCCAACTTATCAGGCCCAACTGGCATAGAGAAATCATCCCAAAAGTCATGGTCACTCCAAGGCCGTCAGGGACGATAAACCTAACACTAGGTCTGAACCTGAAAAATCTGCCAAGGGTGGCCCAAGAGAATGGCCAAAACCCTTGGCAAAAGAGGAGTACGAGAAGTATGTGCCCATGACTTTGCCTGACATGTCCAACATGGAGATATCCCCCGCTAAGATAGTGACTGAGCTTGGATGTATATCCGGAAAGGTTAAGTGGCCTGTAAAGATGTGGGCCCCTCAGCACAAGAGGGACACATCTAAGTGGTGTGATTCTCACCACGACCACGACCACGTAATGGAGGATTGCTTCGAGTTAAGGCTTAAAGTGAATGAGTTGTTAAGAAAGGGATACCTACGAGAGTTTATGTTATAAAAAAGATGGGCACTCATTCATGAACAAACCGAAAATGGCGTTCCCATGGGGCTAAGGCATGATTCGCCAAGGCACGGTTATGATGTCAACTTCATTACTAGAGGCTCGAAAGTAAGCAAGGTGACAATCTCTGCTGCCAAGAGAAGCACTCGCGCTGCCAAGATCAAACATGGAGAAGATGTCATGGCGGTTAGTAGAGAGCGCAAAGATGGCCCTGACTTAATAAGCTTCACCACTGATATGGGAGGCGAAGTGATAACTCTGCACCACGATGCTCTGGTAATATTACTGAAAGTTGTGAACTGCCTCTTGATGTGAATCCTCGTCGACAACAGCAACTCAACTCACATAATCTTCACCAATGCCTTTAAAGGCTTCAGACTAAATTATGAAGAAATCACCATAAAGTCTACTTCTCTAATCGGATTCAGTGGCGAAGTAAAGCATACCATGGGAGAAGTAATCCTACAGATATACGGTGGAGGTGTCAACCAAATAACCAAGTTCCTCATCATAGATTGCTCCTCGGCGTACAACACAACAATGGGGAGGCCCTGGATACATGATATGAAGGCTATTTCATCAACTCGACATCAGGAACGGGCCCGCTCATGCTACCAGACGACCCTTAGAGCCATTGCTCCAAAGCCCCGCTCAATGGCCACCACCATGGAAATCTCTGTCGAACCATTGCATGAAGATAACATTCCTCAAATAATATTGTCGCATACCTGTCTGGGGGACAAGGCCACAGGCAAGAGACGAGCCTGTCGGGAGCACGGGTGTACGAAATAACATAATAGCTGGGATGCCATCCAAAACTGATCTACCGACTCTAGGGGAGAAGGCCTTGACGCAAGCTCTGTCACTTCTTCTCATCCATGAGATGATTATTATTTTTCTTAGAATTCAATTATGTAATAAAAGCTTCGTTATTCTTTGACGAAAGAAATTGCGGGTCTTGAAATACATTCTTGAAAGAAAAGAAAAATGATTTCCTTTGTAGGAAAAAAGATATAACAACTTTAAAAACTCCTTAGGAATCTACCAAGGCCTTGTGCCCGAAAAAAAATCATATAATGCAGACGAGATCCTCAAAACCATGGTCGAAAGGTCATGGCTGAATGCGGACGGGCTCCTACTATGGTCCATCTAATGCGGACCAGATCCTAAAAACAATGGCTGAAAGGTCATGGCGGAATGCGGACGAGTTCCCAAAAAACATGGTTGAAAGGCTGTGGTGAAATGCGGACCAGATCCTAACGATGGCAGATGCAATGCATAAAAACTATGAGTTCGCAAAATTAATGGATTTGTGCACCCCTGTTCGTCCTAGTACGCAGCTCATAGATAAACTTAAAATCGGTCGACCACAATAAAGCTAGCAAAAACTCTTACACACAGTGTCAATAAGGCTTTGGCCCAGGGACTAAATATCCAAAGAGGCCTTGTGCCCAGAGGCAGGTGTGGTCATCGATCTCATGTATTAAAACATAGATCCCAATCGAGACTAAGGCATGTTAACTAAACGCTTATGAGGTCATGACTCATACAACGTAAAGTTATCAGGGGGCCTTAGCTCACCAAGGGCTTGAGGTCCAAACTCATGGTTAAGACCACCACAGAACCATGGTTCTCTAGGCCACGTGCCCCTGAGCTTAGATATCAAATATGAAAATTTGTAAATCTAATGCCCAAGAGACCATAGTCTACCAAGGGCCATGTGCCCCACCTTTTCTTTGAATATAGGTTCAACGATGAAAGATCGTGGACCTACCAAAGCTATGGATGTCTAGGACCCAGTACAGCGGCCAGCTTCCCAAGGCTGAGAGCCCTACAAATCCGAATGTCATATCCAGAGAGCAAGAGAGCCCTAAAACTCTAAGGAGAATACAAAAGCTTACCTCTGCCATGGACCTGACAAGATCGAACAAGACGAATCCAGAATCTGCAATCTATACCTTCAGAAAGGAGTATGGAGATAATATAGTGCAACCAGCACAAACCCATTCATTGGAATAGCCTCTGTTGTGGTTCACTAATGCTGTAATATTGATTCCGCATCTCCTCGATAAAGCAAGATAATAGACTAAGAAGATCACCGAACAATAAGGAGGTCGAAGGAGTGAAAAGTAACATGAGTGAACCAAGCAAGAGATGGGATGGAAGCCCCAACGATTTGTCAAGGTTGAAGATTTTGAAGCTCAAACTCATAAGAGATCTGAGGCCGAGCAGCCTAGGGTTAAGCTCCAACGCGCGAAAATCCAAAAGAAGTTCAACGCCTGTCAAGAAACCCACGTAGGGTAAAATACGGTGCTAGACAAAACCAACGCGTAAAAGTCAAGATGGCGTTCGCTGATTCCTGTGGCCATTAATAAAAAGCCATCAAGGATACAAGGACTTTTACCACATGAAGAAATAGCAAGGTTGGTCATGGCCTCCACTGGTGGGAATGACATTCTTGCAATAACATGATTACTATGGACCCTTAAGATGACAAAGGAAAGGTCACAAAAAGTATCCATATCTCGCATTCAAAGACGACAACTATCTCGGAAGCCAGATAAAATTCCCATATCTAAAAGCCAAGGCGAAGGTAAGGAATGGGTAAAAGGAGTTGAAGCCAAGTCAAATGTGATAAAAAGCCATGGCAACAAGTTTTGATATTAGGTAAAAAAGGCAAAGGAGCCCATGGATTGTATTACATCATCAGAAGATTCTTTACAAAGGAACGATGGCAAGCTAAATACTACAAAGTGTCTTACTAGAAAAATGGAAGGTATTACAATGGGTCTCATTAGTACATCTCAAACAACTAAGCTACGGTGAGAAGCCATGTAATACCCTGGAACCCACATGACCGGAAGCTAACGGCGTGACCAGACTTCTGTTGAGGGTAAGGGTGACTCCCTTCCTTGGGCCCAGAGTGACTATTGACAAAGGACATATCTACACCAGCAGGTCGCATTAAGTATCTCCTTGGTGGATACGATCAAACCCGATTATAAACACCAGGGCAAGGATCGGAGAGAGGTGCCTAAGGTGGAGACTCACCCACAGCCTGGAGAAGACACGAGTCCTTCTATTGCCATTGCAGAAATAGACCCCTAAGACTCCAAGGAGACTTAAGCTCGTCCATTGTAGGTGTCATGGCCATAATGGTCCAAGATAACTAGGTGACCATACTAAGGGTTCCATCGTCTTCCGACCATGGTTTCTGATGCTGACGCTACTCATCGTCAACCTGGAGAGCCATCTTCGTTTCGTCCGTCCCTGTCATGGATATCCATGGCAACGTTAAATATAAGGGAAACGCCAAGGATATCCAACACGGGAGGACGAGATCACCAAGGTGGAATTCCATTATGATGGCCATGGCAGCAGCCAAGACAATGATCCGCCATCGTTGCCTATGACGATGGAAGATCCCGAAGATTGTCACTCTGTCACCGCAGGCGATGCACACCTTTAGGTCAAATCTGAAACTCCATGGAGAGATCGACGTGAAGCATTGGCGTGATTCCTTGTCCTGACGTGATCTCCACCCTTGGACCATGGAGGAAATCTAGAGGCGATCCTAAAAACTGGGTAAACCCAAGCGTCTCCTGAGCGAGTCTAAAGTCGATCCTTTGACGAACTCATCTCCGACCTCCAAGCCAAGGTCGATTACAATATGAGTTTTTGTGTGTCAGGTTTCAGATTTTTGGATCCTTGAATTATGGTTCTTCCCTTTGTATTTATAGCTTTTTCGAGTTAGGCTTTCCATTTATCTTATGGATAACTCCTATATTTGAGCTTATCATACAAAAGGAATATTTCCCTAGATTCAATAAGGCATTTGTCCTTATCTCTTAAGATCTTAGACCTACTTAATGGATATCCGCCCTACCTCGACAATGGTCTCGGCTTGGCGATGGTGTCCTTGGCTTTGGCCTGGATTATCACCTACAACTAGGGGGTTTATCTATGTCTCCTTGGTCTAGGCTATGAACGGACTCTAAGGGAATTAATTTACCACAAACAATTGCCCCCCACTCTTCATTTTCCATGTGTGTAATTTGAAGAGTAGATCTTGTCTTAATAGATTTCGTTTTATACCTTAGGGCTGGGATCATCTTTGTGTAAGTAAATAAAATAAGAGAAAGCTCTCGCCATGATTCCCACTGCTATGGCTTCATCCTTGGTGAGTCTTATTAGCGCTTGGTGGGCTGAATCTTTTTTGATGAACTCTTGGGCTTGAACTCCATGACGTAACATGAACTTCTCTTTTCGTCTTCGACCCATGACCTATAGGGCTATATATAGGCGGGAAAGTAATGAGTCTTGCTCAGTTCACTTTTTCACGTTCCTCCTCAAAGTCAGATTAAGGTTTTCTCTCGAAAGATCACAACTTCCTCTGCTTTTTCCAGTAAGCCTTTAGCACATTTCTAATAGATGTCGCTTTCTTTTACCCTTAGTAATGATTGTGCTGAGTCGATGGCAGTAGATCTTCGATTTTGACTTTTTGATCTTCCACTAAGCCTTTCATTCAGATGCGCTGATGGTGCCCAAAAGGCTGCTAATTATGGACCCTTGGACATTGCCATATACGAAGTGTATCTAGAGGCAGGTTTTCGGGGATCGCTACCTTCGTTAGTGATAGTGATGGCTAACAAACTTGGGATCTGTCCCAGTCAATTTTCTCCTCCTGCCTTCCGCATTTTGACGTTTGTCCAGTCCTTGTCAGATCTGACCTCTATTTCGGTGGGAGTATATGAGGTTCTTTACACCTACTACTTTTTCTTCAACCAGAATGAACCCTTGAGGTATCACCTTCACACTAGAATGGGAAAGGAAGCCTTGGTAGACGACTGGGCTCACTGCGTCAGGAGGGCCAAGGATGAGGTCTACAGAAGCAGCTATTTCCTTCTCTCATTGGGAGATAACCCTAGGGTTTTAACTCGTTGGGAACGCAAAGGTCTGTAGACTTGATATTGTTTTAGATATTCCTTGACCTTGCTAATGCCTTACTTTGTGATTGCTTTGTTGTTGTGCAGAGGTTAAGACTTTACCGCTAGAGGCGAGCAGACTGGTAGTGGAAGCGATCTTGGGACTCCCCAAGAGTTGGAGGGCGGTTGACTTCCTTATTAGCGAACACAGCTTGGGATACACCTCTATCTTTGGTAAGCCTGTTACAATTATTTCTTGGGTACCTTGACTGGCTGCGTTTCGTCATTTTGCTTCTTTGTCGCTTTCATGAGCGGACATGAGCAAAAGACCCGCGAATGCGACCTCTGCGGCTTTCAAGAAGTACATAGGAGGCAGCGTCAAGTTTGTGGATGTTGAGGCCCTTTGGGATGAGGCCCTTGGCAAGGAAAGCAAATCCTTGGTCAAGAAGAGGGTTGGGGCCCCAGATGCTTTTCTCGCCGTCAAGAAATCTCGCTATGTCAAGGAGGTTTCTTCAAATCCTGCTTCCACTAAGGCTCTCCCTTCCCAGCAAGACAACCTCATCGATTACCTCATGACCCCTGGTGTAGCTGACATAATGGAGGAACATTCTCATTCGGAGAGGATGTTTGGTCCAAGACTCTCGGGGTAAGCTTTTAGCCAGCTCCTTTTTCGCTGCTTTGGGTGACTGCTGACCTTAGTTCTCTTTTTCAGGCATTCGTTGTTGCCTTTTTCAATCAGGAGGACATCTGTATCCTGAAAGAGGAGGTGGCCAAGGCTCGACGAGCTAGTGAAGATGCCTTGGCAGACCTTTCAGTTGAGAAGAACATGACTAGAACTCTGTAAAAAGAATCAGAGGCTAAGAGTCGTGAAATCAGGTAGAGGCTAAGTCCAACGAAGCAAACAGGGTTATAGCCAAGGCTGAGATGGTTGAAGGCGTGGCAAAAGTAAGGGCCAAGTGGGAGATGGCTAAGGACTTCTTGACTGGGGCTCATAAAGAATGGCTTTTGGCTAACTTCGACTATGAGGACCAAGAGGTACGCCGCCTAGAGGCCTTGGCTAAGGGAAAAACTGTTCTTCCTCTGGAACTGACACTAGTATCCCTGGCTACGGGCCTTCCTGAGTTCTCTAGCCCTGAGGCCCTTCCTCCAACGAACCCCCCTGAAGAAAACAAGGAAAAAGAAGGCGCCCCTAAGGCGTGAAAAATCGTTTTTCTTTTGTTTTGTTATGCAGGTGTTGGCTTCGGCCAGTGTCATTGCTTGTCTTGTAAGGGCCCCTTTGTGGGTATATAACTCGTTTTGGGCCTTCGTGCCTTTGAACTCTATAGTCGGGCTGAAAGGCCTCTGAACTTTTCTAGGTCTCCAAGGCCCAAAACTTTTAATCTTGATGGGCCACTAGGGCCTTTGTTCCATTTTATGCTTGGTTCCTTCTTGCTGCTTTTCACTCTTTCAACTCTTTTTTTCTCGGTCATCTTCCTAGTCTATTAATTTTGTAGACATGCTCTATCGAAGAGATGCTGAATCAATATTATAGCCTTGGTGAATCGCAGCAGAGGCCTTTGCAATGAAAGAATTTGCACTAGTTGCGCTAGATTATCTCCATCCTCCTTTCTACGGGCATAGATGGTGGACTCTGGATCCATCTTTTAGATATCTGATCATGTCAGGTCCATGGAAGAGGTCAGCTACTTGTGTTCTCCTTTAGAGTTCTAGGGCTCTCTTGCTCTCTGGGAATGACATCAGGATTTATGGCGCTCTCAACCTCGATTGGCTGGAGCGCTCTGATCTATTGGTTCTGGCTGCTCTACTTGGGCCTAGACATCCATAGCTTAGGTAGGTCCACGATCTTTCGTCGTTGAACCTGTATTCAAAGAAAAAGGTGGAGCACATGGCCCTTGGTGGACCATGGTCTCTTGGGCATTAGACTTACTAATTTTTGTATTTGATATCTGAGCCTGAGGGCACATGGCCTGGAGAACCATGGTTCCGTGGTGGTCTTAACCATTAGTTGGGGCCTCAAGCACTTGGTGAGCCAAGGTCCCCTGCTAACTTCACACCGTATGAGTCGCGAGCTCATAAGCATTTAGTTAAGAGGCCTTGGTCTCGATTGGGATCCATGTTTCAATACATGAGATCGGTGGGCACACCTGCCTTTGGGCACAAGGCCTCTTTCGACATTTAGTCCCTGGGTCGAAGCCTTATTGACACCGTGTATTAGAGTTATGTTAGCTTTATTGTGACCGACCGGTTTTAAGTTTTTCTACGAGTCGCGTACTAGGATGGACAAGGGTGCACATATCCATTAGTTTTGCTAACTCATAGTTTTATGCATTGCATCTAACATCTTTAGCATCTGGAACGCGTTTCGCCATAGCCTTTCAACCATGGTATTTGGGGACTCGTCCGCATTCCGCCATGACCTTTCGGCCATGGTTTTTAGGATCTGATCCGCATTCGATGACCATAGTTAGGAGCCTATCCGCATTCCACCGTGACCTTTCGACCATCGTTTTTAGGATCTTGTCTGCATTATATGGATTTTTTTGGGGCACAAGGCCTTTGTAGATTCCTAAGGAGTTTTTAAAGATGTTATATCTTTTTTCTCCAAAGGAAATCGCTTTTCTTTTCCTTCAAGAATGTATTTTAAGACCCGCAATTTCTTTCGTCAAAGAATAGCAGAGCTTTTATTACATAATTGAATTCTAAGAAAAGCGATGTCCATCTCATGGCTAAGAAGGGATTCCAAGGCTTACGCCAAGGCCTTCTTGCCTAGAATAGATATTCCAGTTGTGGATGGCATTCCAGCTGTTTTATTATTTCTTACCCCCTGCTCCCGTCAGGCTTGTCTCTTGCCTGTGGCCTTTTCCCCTGGCCGGTATACGGCAATATTCTTTGAGGATTGCTTCCTTCATGCAACGGCTCGGCAGAGATCTCCATGGCGGTTTCCATCAAGTAGGGTTTTGGAGGAATGGCTCTAAGGGTCGTTTGGTAGCATGAACGGGCCCGCTCCTAGTCTTCTCTGATTTCCCTTATTCCCCAGGGCATTGGGAATTTTAAGTATTGATGCAGAGTTGATGGAACATCCTTCATATCATGTATCCATGGCCTCCCCATCATTGCATTGTACGCCAAGGAGAAATCTATGATGAGGAACTTGGTCCTTTGGTTGACACCTCTAGCGTATACCGGTAGGATTACTTCTCCCATTGTCTAATTTACTTTGCCACTGAATCCGACTAGAGAAGTGAACTTTCTTGTGATTTCTTCTTCGCTTAGTCTCAATCCTTCAAAGGCGTTGGTGAAAATGATATTTGTTGAGCTGCCATTGTCAACGAGGATTCACTTCATGAGGCAGCTCTCAACTTTCAACCAGGGCATCATGGTGCAGACTCATCACTTCTCTACCGGTTTAAGTGGTGAAGCTTATTAATCCAAGGCCATCTTAGCGCTCTCCGCTAACCGCCATGACATCTACTCCATGGTTGATCTTGGCAACGCGGGTGCTCCTCTTGGCATGAGAGACTATCACACCACATACTTTTGATCCTCCAGTAATGAAGTTGACATCATAACCGCGCCTCGGCGAATCAGGCCTTATTCCCTGGGGAACGTCATTCTTGGTCTGCTCATGAATGAGTGCCCTTTCTCTTTCTGAGAGGAACTCTCGAATGTATCCCTTTTTGAGCAACTCATTCACTTCGATCCTTAGCTAAAAGCATTCCTCAGTTAGGTGACCGTGGTCGTGGTGAAAATCATACCACTTAGACGTGTCTCTCTTGTGCTAAGGGGCACGCATCTTTATAGACCATTTAACCTTTCCGGACATGTGTCCCATCTCAGTCACTATCTTAGCTGGGGATAACACCATGCTAGACATGTCGGGCCATGTCATGGACACATATTACTCGTGCTCCTCTTTTGCCAAGGGCTTTGGCCATCCTTTGGGGCCACCCTTGGCCGAATTTTCAGGTCCATACCTAGCGTTAGGCTTATCATCCCTGGCAGCCTTGAAGTGACCATGGCTTTCGGGGTGATTTCTATGCGACAATTGGGCTTGATAAGTTGGGTCTTCTTCCCAATTAATTTGGGCCCAGGCCTTGGAGAGTACGTCCTCCATGGTATGGCAGGGGTACTTGGTGAGGTCCTTGTACAGGTCGCCATCGTACAGCAGTCCCTGCCTAAAGGCTTAGATGGTCGTAGAGGCAACACAGTTGGGGACCGACACCTTGACCCCATTGAACCGGTGGAGATAATCTCTCAAGATCTCGCTAGGGCATTGTTTGATCCAATAGAGGTCATCAGAATCACGTCTCAGGACTCGCTACTAGTGAACTTCTGGACAAAGCAGTCCGTTAGCATGGTGAAGGAGTCGATAGAGCCGTTGGCAAGATTAGTGTACCACAACAGCGCTGGGCCTGTGAGGGTTGCATCAAATCCTTTCCACATACACACCTTCAAGTGATCATAGCCGATGGAGGCAGTGAGCATGCGTTGGCGATACTGCGAGATGTTCGTGTCTGGATCAGTGGTCCCGTCGTACAAGGTCATGGTTGGCCAAGAGAACCTCTTGGGTACTTCACCATAAGCAATAGCGTTAACGAAGGGTGTATCTGCGTAGGATTTGGAAGCGCGCCTGATAACCGGTGGAGCTACTCCTGGCAAATGCTTTATCATGTTCTCCATAGTTTCTAGCCTCCCTGTTAGCATGACTTACATACCACGGGCCTTGTTAGCGTTTCCATCGTAAGGTTTGCTAGGGCCGTCTTTATGGTAGGATCTAGGGGTCCGAGTGAGACATGAGCTAGGAGTGTGATGCGTCCGAGCCTCCTTGACAACTTTTTGAGGTTTCTCACCTAGGGTCTGCAACGACGAGACTTTTCTCTTGAATTTGACACGCCTCTTGTCGTCCTCGCCATCATCTTCAAGTGTGTCAGCATCTTTCTTCGTCGTTAAGGCTTTGAGAACCGCGTTCATGTCTTCTAACTCCTTTAGAAGAATTTCGTTTTCTTTTAGTTTCTCTGTGATCAACTCGTACTACTGCAGCTTTGTCGCGATCTGCTCGTGCTCTTGAAGCTCCGCCGCGATCACCGCGTCGTCGGCTCTCTGCTACCTCTTGGTTCGGATGAACTATGGGATTCACACATCTTTGATATTTTGTTTTTGTTGAAATNAGAGTGTTTGGGGGGGGGGGGGGAGGGTTTGGACATTCTTCGATGGAGAAGAACAATAACAAATAGCTAAAGGTTTTAGGGTTTTAGAAAAGGATGATGAGCGAAAAAGATAAGAAATATGTAAAAGACTCTTCTTTATTGATTGAATAAGAGGTTGATTACAATAGATGTGTGTTTTCAAAGTCTCGGGGTCGGATCGGATCCTTAAATTAGCGTTCTTCCCTTTGTATTTATAGCTTTTTCGAGTTAGGCTTTCATTATCTTATGGATAACTTCTATATTCGAACTTATCATACAAAAGGAATATTTCTCTAGATTCAATAAGGCATTTGTCCTTATCTCTTAATATCTTAGACCGAATTAGGGGATATCCGCCTTACCTCGGCTATGGTCTCGACTTGGCGATGTTGTCCTTGGCTATGGCCTGGGTTATTTACAACTAGGGGTTTATATATGTCTTCTTGGTCTAGGCTATGGCCGAACTCGAAGGGAATAAATTTACCCTCAACAATATGTGTTAGTATAATAAAATAGATTATCATATTCTCTTCTAACACATATATTTAAGATGAATAAATATAAACACAATTTAATATTTTTTCTATTATGAACTTTGAAACACATTAATTAATAGTAACTGTTTGGGGGGGGGGGCTTCGATGGAGAAGAACAAGAGCAAATCAACTAAGGGTTTTAGAGAAAGATAAGAGAAAAGAGACTAAGAGTTTGTAAACGATCTCTTTTATTGATCTTAAGAAAATCGAGTACAATAAGTGTGTTTGGATGTCAAAATTTCGGATCCTTGAATTAGGGTTCTTCCTTTTGTATTTATAGCTTTTCGAGTTAGGGTTTCCATTTATCTTATGGATAACTCATATATTCGAGCTTACCATATAAAATGAATATTTCCCAAGATACAAATAAGGCATTTGTCCTGATCTCTTAAGATCTTAGCCTTACTTAGGGGATACCTGCCCTACCTCGGCTATGGCCTCGGCTTGGCGATGGTGTCCTTGCCTATGGCTTGGATTATCACCTATAACTAGGGGGTTTATATATGTCTCATTGGTCTAGGCTATGGTCTAACTCTACGAGAATAAATTTACCCCCAACAGTTGCCCCCCACTCTTCATTTTTCACATGTGGAATTTGAAGAGTAGATCTTGTCTTAATAGATTTCGGTTCATACCTTAGTGCTGGGATCGTCTTTCTGTCTCAAGAGATTTCAGTTCATACCTTAGTGGCGGGATCTACTTTGAAAAAGAAAGAAATAGAGTGTAGCTTAAGTCATGGCTTTCGTTGGCATTTCGAGTCCTTCGCTGCTATGGCTTTGTTCTTGGCGAGTCTCATTAGCGCTTATTAGGTCGTATCTTCTTGATGATCTCTTTGGTTTTGAAGTTCATGGCATGGTTTGAGCTTTGCTTTTCGCTTCTCGCCCATTATTTCTAAGGTTAAATAAGCTGGAAAGGAAGAGTCTTGGTAATCTTCTACCATCGCTCTTGTCACATCACGTCTCTCTCTTCTTAACTCCTCCCCCACGCCACCAACGATTCTCCAATTCTTGTAAGTTTTCTTCTTCTGAATATTGTTTTGATTAGTATAGAGTTGTCGATTACTGATTTAGGGACATTGCGGTCTTCGTGAATGGTAGTTATGGATAGAAAAACTCCATTTAGGGCTCCTCCATCTTCTGCTTTGTCCAAGGCCTTCGCGGCTAAGGCCAAGCTTCAAGCTTTTGAGTCTCTTGTTGTTAAGGTTCCTCTGTCTCCCGGCTCTAGTGTGCCAGGAGGGTTCGAGACCCTTCTGCTTCCGCCTTTAAAAGGCCTAGGGCTAACCCCAGGGAAGGCCGAGCGGTCGGAGATGGTCTTCGGGAAGAGTTGTACAAGTACAACCTTTCGAAGATTATAGAGAACCGACGGTGTTCTTCCCTGGACTCTTATGTTGATCTCAAGCAGGTTTGCTTTCTCTCTGTTTTATTGTAGTGATGGTGGCTTAGAATCGCTTTTACAATCGACTTTTTGCAGCTTTTGGCGGCCATCTTCTTTCTTAAAGAACAGAGCACCAGGGGTCCAGCTCAGGTTCTTGAGCCGAATCCTACTCAGAGAGCCTTGGAGCAGGAGCTGGCTAGGGAGCGGAAGAAGGTTGTGGAGGCCCTCAGGAAGTTGCAGGATACCACATGCAGTGCTCAGTATGCGGAGGAGCTAGTGGTTGTGCATAAGAATGAGGTCACTGATCTTCTTGAGCAGGTCAAGCCTTTGGAGCAGCAGAGGGATGCTTCTTATGCGAGTATTAACGCCATCGCTCGTTGGGAGATGGTCAAGGACCTCATCCAAAGGCGCCATCTGTAGTGGGATCTAGATAGGTTGGAGGCGAATTACAAATGGGTGACGTCCAGGCAGGCTAGAGAAGGTGGAGTGGCCCCTCCTGACTACTCTGTGACCCTGCTGACCCTGCTTTTCGACTGGGAGACTGGAGTTGGCCCTTATAGAGAATATATCATGATAGACTTTATGTTGCCTTTCTTTTTTGATGTCATGGATGTTTGGCTTTTAACACTTTTCTTTTTGTATATATGACTTTTCTTTTTCCGTGCCCTTTTTATGCACAAACTTACTTTTAAATTTGTTTTTCTGCAACCAAGACATCTAGACAATCGTCAGCTTCAGCTAAAAAATTAGCTATCGTGAGCTCGGTGGGCACACGGCCTTTCGGCCCAAGGCCTTTATCTAGAGCTAGAGTCCGTGATCAGCGGTACTAGCCCTTTCTTTTTTATGGGTGGTTTTCCCGGTGGGCGCTAAGCCTGTGGGCACAAGGCCTATTTGGAAATTTAGTCCCTAGGTCGAAGCCTTATTGACACCGTGTGTCAAAGTTTTTTCTAGCTTTATTGTGACCGACCAGTTTTGAATTTTTCTATGAGTCGTGTACTAAGATGAACAGGGGTGCACATATCCATTAGTTTTGCTAACTCGTAGTTTTGATGCATTGCATCTAACATCTTTAGGATTTGGTCGCATTTCGCCACAGCCTTTCGACTATGGTTTTTGGGGACTCGTCCGCATTCGGCCATGACCTTTCGGCCATGGTTTTTAGGATCAGGTCCGCATTCGATGACCATAATTAGGAGCCCGTCCGCATTCCGCCATGACCTTTCAGCCATCGTTTTTAGGATCTCGTCCGCACTATATGGATTTTTCGGCACAAGGCCTTAGTCGTGGTCTTAACCAAGTGTGGGGCATTAAGCCCTTATTTATTCCTAATGAGGTTTTCAAAGGTAGTGTATATCTTTTTTTCCTCCCAAGGATAGCAGAGCTTTTTTTACATAAGTGAGTTCTAAGAAAAATGATGGCCATCTCTTGGCTAAGAAGAAATGCGAAGGCTTACACCAAGGCCCCCTTACCTAGAAGTAACATGTTTTGAGGTGGAGGGCATTCCAGCTATTTGGTTGCTCTCTCCCATGCATGTCTGGTAATCTTTAAGCTTCGGCATTGCGTATCTCTATGATCTTATAAGGTCTTTCCCAGGTTGGAGCTAGCTTTCCAGTGGCTTTATCCTTTGTGTTATGGGTGATTTTGGTCGTTCTTTGTAGCATTACGGAAGCTGGAGGTAGATAAATATTTAG
Organism: Anastatica hierochuntica; assembly: GCA_900406275.1. Lineage (NCBI taxonomy): Eukaryota > Viridiplantae > Streptophyta > Magnoliopsida > Brassicales > Brassicaceae > Anastatica > Anastatica hierochuntica. Next base: position 2,405 of record OVAN01008289.1, on the reverse strand, counting down.
CAAAGGTAAAAGGAAGTTTTTTCTAAGCTCTGAGATCAATAATGGTAAAAGAACTGTTTGTTGTATTTACTTTTTGCTAAGGGTTTCGTGCGTACATGTTTTTCCCTTAAGCTTTATATTTATACATGAGTTTCATGATTATCCCTCCAAGAATTGGATTTATTATGATTATCTGTAAAATATATGCATCTATATCTGGAATACATGTCATTATCTACAAATTTAAATAGCAAAAATAGAGGAGTGGAGGTGGTCGGCTGGCTTCCGGCTTCTGGCTTCCGGCTATGCAAGGTCATTTGACTTCCGGCTTCCGGCTATGGGACGTTGTCTGGCTTCATGCTTCTGGGCATTCCCCTGCTTTGAGGTCTTACTGTTGTACTCCATCTAAGTTTGGGGAATTCCCATGGCCTAAATTACTCCCAACAGTTTGCCCCTTATTGCGCAGGTTCGATCCGAAGCTGTTGAATAACATGTCTTCCAGGTGGCTTAGGTAGGAAGCCAGTAGTTGCTTGGCCTTTTTTAGTTGTGACTTGCGCCGCTGATTTGTATGAATATTAGTAGATTTTTATTATGGTTTTCATTCGAGATATGGTTTTTAGTATGTATTCCGATTGTTTTGGCGCGGTTTTGTGTTCTTTGTCGTTTTTACAGGATTCGAGCTTGAATGTGCGAAGAGGAAGCATTTTGGATGGATTTCAAGCTTCGAAGGAAGTGTTCGCGCAAAGCTGGAAAATACCCAGATTTTTTGACATAGATCGACCGATCCAGGGACATGGACCGATCGATCCCTGTCCTGATTTTCGGACCGATTTTACGAAGAACCAGACCGAACTTATTTTAGACCGGATTTCATCAAAAAGACCTAGACTCGAGTTTGTCTTAACATTATGCAATTTTTTGACATTGAGAGAGCTTTGAGAGATTTTGTAACCTAAGGAGAAGAATCATCTTGCGTACTTCGAATCTGAGAAGAATTCTGAACCTTATTCTTTGTTTATTGATTAATATGATCATGTCTCTCTTGAAATTGATTCTGGTTGATTCTCTCAACATGAGTGAGTAGTTTAATCGTTGGGTTTAGGGTTCTCACAAAGGGGATTCATGATTTGTTGATAAAGAATCGCATGTTTAGGGATATTATCTAACGGATCTTCGTCTATTATTAAGCGTAATGCATGAAACTAAATTGATCACTTAGTTTCTGATCGTAGGTTGTTTAACTGCTGGAAGATGAATGTTTAAACGCCTAAAAGAATTATAGATGAGCAATTCTTCTTAAGCTAATGGAAGTTGATGTTTAAGTGAATTG
>OVAN01008288.1:0-18391 GCA_900406275.1 Anastatica hierochuntica | reverse complement strand
TAGAGACGAACCTATTTTCCGTCTCTAACTGTCTGATTTCTTGTAGTGGAATGAATATCATAAGAACATGTGAATTTAGCAAATTTGACCACTAATTTTCAAATTATATGAAGCTTAAACTTTCAAAATTTTATAACCTTAAAATCAAGTGGAATCAAGCTAAACAATAGTTCATATTGTTAGTCATTAGTCTAAACAAGTTTTTCTAAGCGTAGTTCCTTAGAATCTAGCTAGATTCAAGCTAAAAACAAGAAAACTTGAAAGTTCAAAACATGAAAATATGAGAGAGATAGAGTTTAAGAACATACCTTGATGTTCTTATGTAGGAAAGTTGAATGGTCAAAGAATCTCCTTGAAGTTTTGGTTTCAAATTTTGTAAAGGTTTCAAGATTCTCAAGGTCATGGTTTCTATGGCTTTTAGAGTTCTAAGGGTTTCTTGACAAAGAGATGAAGTCAAAGAATTTTAGATCTAGAAATTTCCTAAAATATGATGAAAGAGGTTCAATCCTTTTTGGAAAAAGTTCAAGATGGTCAAGAAATCTTTTTTAAAAAATGTTGTTGATTTGACTTAAAAATTGTTTTAAATTTTAATGGAACCATAGATGAGTAAACATACATTTTTACTTGAAAGAACAAGAAATTTCTGGGAAAATTTGAATCTGGATGCGAAAATACTCGAAACGCACATTGTGATTGGATCTGGACATGGACGAGGTATCTGATCTGTTCCACCGAACGCGATACACGGATGGAGTCTCACCTGGGGTGTGCTTCCTCATCATCCGGTGGGAGCGTCTGTTCAGGTGGTTAAGGTGCCGAGTCATTTCCACCGGCCGCGAAGGCTTTTTGGCTCACCATCCAGTGCTATTGTTCGTGGGATAAAATGGTTAGGGCATTGGGGCTAGGACACCGGCCTTGAAAACCATATGGTCTCTGGTTCAGTATTTGGTCCCATCACCCGATATTTTGGTCCATCAATTAAATTTCTTCCTGGACCATCATAATTTGATTTTTGTTGATCGTATTTGTTTTACGACTGTCCGGATGGTATAACAATGATTATCCCTAGGAATGTAGCTTTTCTTCCGTAAGATCATTTGGATTTTTGAATACTCCTTAGGATCATTTTATGCTCGTGTTCGGATCAATCATTGTTGTTGCTCAGATATGTAAGGATGATCCCGCTTTTTTCTATTCCGGAAATTTGATTCTCATCTAAGATTACACGATTGGTTAAGCCAAACTCGTTGGCTAGCCGACAAAGGCATATGTTAGCCAAAGAAATTATAATTGAAAAATCAAAATTCTAACTGAGCTTTATTGTTCCTAATGGTCACTTTGCTTGGGCATCTTTGACGGTTTGAGTTGATTTGTTTGGCGGCTACTAGAAATCATTATACAACCTTTTGTAACGAAATTTGATCCTCCAGAAAACGTTTTATTTTGAGTGTTCTGAGGTTGGTTTCACTCAGACATATTATTTACCATACAATGTTAATTCGTAAAATATTAAGTTCGAAATTTAAGTTAGCTCATTTGGTATTGTTATGAGCTAGCCAAATTCATGGTAGAATGTCCGTATTGCTCCAGGTTGATCAATTGATAGCGTTTCTAAAATATTTCTTCTTGTTTCTTTATGATTTTATCACTTTACTCGAGCATTTTTGCTTTGAAGAGTTGGTTTGATTGACGTGTCTTTGCATCATTCCCCTGTCTTAAACCGATGTTAGGAATGGTTCGGAAAAAAGCATTAATGATTTTGCTCCGCTTATCCACCAAAATTGAAAAGTTGAACTTGAGGCACTTTGACTCTTACGGGGTCGTGGCCCTTTTTTGGCACAAACCCATGTAAACGTCTTCGTCATCCCGTGTTTCTATCTTCAGGCATTCTTCGTCTTGTCTATTATCAAACATGTTTTTATTTTTCTGATTTTTCTAAAATTCTGCAAAATTAAAAATAATAATTGGACACTAAATAAGTGCTAGAAAATTATAAAAATATAGTAAAAACATGTGGGTTGCCACCCACAAAGTGGTTCTTTTAGGCCATTAGCTCGACTCCTTTCACTTTTTTTGATGTGATCGGTTTCCACTAAAGGAAAGGTGGTTCCTTTAGCTTCTTAAGGTTCTAGAGTTGGTGGTTGAGAGGTTGATATGGGATCAACAAGTGTTCCTCCATCGTCGTCTTGAATCACAATTGTTTTTGGAAAAAGCTTGAGAGTGTTCTCGAGCATCTTCTTGCCAAGTTAATCATTAATAAAATCAAGACCGAATTGGATCCTGATTCTATTCTCAGCATATTACGGTTATTTCTTGTAGATTTTATTCTATTGTTCATCCAAATCTATGAATTCATCGTCTTCTATCTTGATAGCACAAGTGCCTCGCTCTGCATCTTTTTTTGCCGATTTGGAAGAAATCAAATTTTTGCTTGAAAGAGCTCCTTTCGTTGAAGCTTATTGCTTCTTACAACCATCCCCAGGGTCTAAAATAACCTTATCATCCTCCAAAAGATTTCATTTGGTTTGGATTTGAGGTTCACAATAGGGTTGAAGACTTGTCGGTTTACCATTGCAAAAGAAATCTGTTTGTTTAGGAAATCTATGATTGCTCTAGTAGTAGGTAAGAGTTGGGAGCCTAGGAAGAGCTGATTAGTATCTCCTCATTTTGGTATAAACAATTTCAAAGTCAGTGGGGACGTAGAAGCCTTCTACTTCAAGTAGAACATCAACCAAAAGTCCATAGAGTGTAAAAGTGAACATGTTGGCATACTCGATAGAAATTCGAGTTGGACATAAATTAGAGACCCCTAACTCATGTGCCATAGTTAGTGACATCACATTGAAATTATCTCCATTATCACAAAAGAAATCATCAATCTTCATTTTATTTATATAGCAAAGAATGATGAACTTTCGACTTTCTCAAGAGGAATATACTCGAGTCTCTTCTTCTAAGCTCTCTTTGATTCATTTAGTAAACGCTCCAGAGGTTATTTCCTTTAAGAATTGAGGTCTTCAAGGAGTGTCATAGCAGTTAACACGACCTCAAATAGTTTTCTTGAGTTGGCGACCTTACAGAGAGATTTCGCCGGGTTATCATGTTTCTTGACAGCTTCGCTTGTGTGAGCGATTTCGACTTCTAGCTTCTGAACATGAGTTGCAATGGCTTGATACTTATTTTTGTGATCATTTTAGATGTTTTAAAGCCTCTCACTTATCTCTTTGTGGTTTTTTTGTCTCTTGAGAGATTTGCTTCAACATACTTTAAAGCTTGGTCTCTTATTGATTAAGGTGGCGGCTTGAGAATAAGTGAATGGTTTCTTCCCTTGGTACACACTTTTTTAAAATTTTTATTGCTTAGGATGATAATAAAATTCTTTTAAAATATTTGGAGGCAAATATACTTGGTCTTGAGGGTTTTCTGCGTTAGTGTTCTAATAGGAAAAATTTGGATGATTTCAGTATCATTGATTAAAACCCTAGCATATGAAATTTCCATCCATGTAGTTCACTTCTTCTTCATTCTTCTCTAATCCATATTCCAAATAATTCATCATAGAATTTTGATTTGAATCCCCAAATGGTTTCAACACCATTCACTCAGCATTTGTCTCTTAAGAGTTACAAAATCATAGTCTTCAATTCTGAAATTTGTGCAGCTTCGGTTGAAGTGTTGGATACTCTTGCATTTCTATCATAAGAGAGACCACTATTAGCATTACTAGAAGCAAGTTTCTCAATCAAAAGCTTAGCTTTGGGCACAGAGTTGGGCATAAAATATCTATTGTTCGCAGTGTCAAAAGAAAGTTTGTACTTATGATCAATACCATTTTAGATGATGTTCCATAGATTTCCTTCGTAAAAACCATGGTTAGGCCAGCCGCTTGTGTAATATTTGAATCTTTATAAGGCTTCATAAAAATATTCGATTGGTCCTTGTTGGAAACCTAAAATCTTTCTCCTTATAAAACTCGATCTTTGCTTGGTGTAGAATATGTTAAGGAATGCTCTTTTGTATTCATCCCAAGTTCTATTGTGATGCGGTGTCAAGTTTCACGCAAAAATGACACTACAGCTGCAAGTGAACAATGTAGTTTTAGTACTTCAGGCTATCGATCCCACGAGAACTTAGATTGTAGCTACGGATCTCAGGATTGACTTAAGAAAAACAAGAAAATAAAAAGGTTATGTTGTGATTGTGAGTGTAAAAAGAAAAGACAATGACCTAAAGCAAATAAAAGGATGTAAATCAATAAGGAAAAGCATTAGGTATATAGGGCGTTCCCAGATAATCATGCATCAAAGAAACCGTAATGTCTAGGAATTAGAACTAAGCAATGTCTAGAACTCGAAAACACTAATTTAGATCCTCTCCACTTTCAAGGTTCGGGATTCTGTGTTTAAATAACCAAGGGGCAAAACCTTTTGGAAGGCCTTGTAGGGACTAAACATGCGTTATATGGATTCAGGTTTCGATAAGTTCACTGAGACAAGGCGATCTCCTTTTGAAGCCTCCTTGGAACTCAGCTTGTGAAAGATTTAGGTTCAGGTGATTTAACAAGATTTTGGAATGAAAATCTACCTGTGGATAGACTACTAGATGCATGGTAGATTAATCGTGCAATAAGATCAACTGAGACAAAGACAATATGAATCCTTAATCAAATATTGGCAACTTATGATGACATGATATCTTTGAGAAGCCTAAAAACCTAACAATTGGATTACTCAAACATGGAGCACGAAACACAGCAAATAATCATAGAAGAAATCATCATAAATAAGATTAAGATTTTAGAAATCTTCTCTATAACGAAGTAGGAATGAATATCTCCAAAGAACACTTATAAACATTGAAGAACAATGGAAAAACTCTTTCAAAGCTTTTGACGGCTTTGTGCTCTTTGTAAAATTCATGGCTCTCCCTATTCTAAAGGCTAAAAAAAGTATTTATAATGCTAGGTCTTCTTAAATCGTCCTTGGTTGTGTCGGTCGGTGCTGGGAATCATGTTACCTGGCCACAACACTCCTACTACTCCACTTGCTTCGTTTCTGAGACAGATAAACATGTTTTCGCTTAAACGGTTGTAACTTTTTGAACACAACTCCAAATGACTTCAAAACAGTTACATTTGAAAACTAACAAAAATTCTATCTTCTGACGGAATTTCAGCTCAATCCAATAAAGGCAAGACCTTCTTTTACGGCGATTTTTCTGATGTTGAAAATCTGTCCAGATTGATAAAATGCAAAACTAAAGTGTTTGGAGCTTCTGTCTTCTTGATCTGTCAATGAAACTTGTTTGGAAATATGAAAGAGGTCCAATTCGCATGTATCTCCATCATTTTTGATGATTTGACCTGATTAGTTCCTAAAATCACAAATACGAGAAAACTACCTCTATCGATCGAAAAGCGTTAAATATCTGTAAATAAATAAGTAAAAATCCAACTAAAAACAATAAAATAATAGTGTTATCAACTCCCTCATTCTTAACTTCGTGGTTGTCTTCAAGCAAAGAAAATCGAAGAACGGAAAAGAGGTTTGAAAACGCGGAAACATACCTTTGTCATCTGAAACATTTCGCGGGGTCCTTCTTGTTATCTTCACACAACAACACCAACATACAAATGTTAACTTCCATGTAATTCACCTAGCTTAGAAACCATCCGGTTTGAGCCAAATTCACAAAGAAACGATATCTCCACTGGCCCCTAATTATTTCTAAGGTGCGGTCTCACCGAGGGAATATCGATCTAAGAACAAGTGACTCATACTCAAACAAGTTCCTAAGTACATTAAACCTTCGTAAAGCAAAATCCCGTTTCTATCTTATGCTTTGAAAGCTAATTTTCCTCTACTTTTCTGGTATATCATTTTATTTGTTCTATCAGCCTCATTGAGAATCGATTTTTCCCTACTTTTTTAGGGTATCATTTTATTTTTTCTATAGATCCCTCTCTCACTCTTTTTTTATATATTTTATTTTCTTTTCTTTCTTTATAAATAAAGCACGAATTGAATAAGTCTCCATGAGTCTTAAGGGTTCTAAATTTTTTGATAAATGCCCCTTTGCTCATTTCATCGAACGTTAAATCCATAAAATTTGAAAGAAATAATATAAGGGAAAATCACTCACTAGATATTTTTAGCGTTAGGCCTGAAAGAGAAGCCTATCATAAAATACCAAGCCCCAAGATGAGAAATTAAATTCAAAATAAAGCAGAGCAAGCATCGAAAATCTGAGTCATAAAGTGACATGGTCGTCCTGGTAGATTGATCCACTAAAAGTTTTCTGTTCAGTAAAATCTGTAGTAAAAAAACTACTATAGAAGCAACACGAAAGTTAACACAAAACAAAATATTCCAGCAACATTAGATATATCCAACATGTTTTCAGTCAATAAAAACATCAAAATGACTTAACAAAAATAAAAAGTACATAAGAAAAAAAGAAAAAGACCATAGTAACATATAAATCCCCCTGGACTTACCTTGCACCGTCTCGGTACAAAATAAATCTACAATAGGAATGACAGATTAAATAAAATAAAAATGAAATGAAAAAGACAATGACTTGAACAATGACACATGATAAAAGACTAATAAATCTGTTGAATGTGAATCGTCTGGGGTGTGGTTGCTCAAAACCGCATCTGGATCCTATGTAGGGGTGTATCCTTCGTGTGTCGAAGCATCACTTTGAGCTTTGTCGGATATCTGAGCTGCATCATGTACAAAGTCTGAAACTTGAGAAAACTCTCTAAGTCTTCATCATTCTGTTGGCTCAGATCTCTCTTTGCGACTGTTTTTGAAAACTCCTGCCACTATGTGTCTCAGAACATGAACAACTCTGGTCATCATCCTCTCCAAAAAAAACTCTCCTCGCTCTCTCTATAGCTAAAGCAACACGAAGATCCTCCAAAGACTGTATGTGGTACAGAATCTGAAGCAGCAAAAGTCGTGCTCCGAGGAAGTGATCCTCTTACTCATGCATCAGCCTTGGCGGCAAAGGCCTTGGCTCTATGATAGTCTCTCAAACCAAGAGTGGGACACTCCGGTGATCTCCTGAAAGTTTAAGAAGGAGAAGGGTTGAAAAGAGTATGACCTTCCTGCGGAGATGGAAGGGACGAGCAGGGGACAAGGACACAAGCTGGCTCAGTTTCGTGAAGAGGCATGAACTGGTACACGAAAGTCTTTATACCCTCAATACAACATGCAAGAAAACGAGACCTATAAAGTCTTGAAGGATCCAGCGATCCACCACAAGCCATGGGTGTCTCAGAACTAAAGTCCACTCTTCTAGAGCTAAGGATAATAGTGATAATCTCTCCAAAATGGGATGTGTAGCTGAGTTCTCTCGTCTCCTTAGCTGCCTCATGTTTCACATTAATCATCCTCCGAGCAACGAGAGCTCTATAGTTGGCTATTTGAGGGGCACAGACAAAAGGGGAGGTGAGGATGAAGAACTCATCCCTAAGAACTTAACTCGACTTAGTCCCGTTAAAGATCCGCTATGCTATAAGCCTATGCATGTAACGAACTGCTGGATGTCCAATATTTTCTTCCTTGGAGTGTTCGGGTCGATGAGTCTCATGAGCAAAACGATCCCATGAAGTGTAGGATGAATGATCCTAGCTAAACTTGGGTTCATCCAAGCATTCAGAACACAAAATCTCACCAAAAGTCAAGGAGTAAGTGGTGCCTCGAGTTGAGAAAAAAATGATGCCATCTTGAGCTTTAACTCGTTTTCCATTAGGATAGGAAAGCTTAACAGTACTAAGAAACTCCTTGGAATGCTTCTCAGAGACCGGGAAAGATAACTCCACGAATGCTCTCAATTTCAAAGTATCCAAAAGCCAATTGACATCTCTTTTCAATTCTAAGGCATCAAGTGTGGGGAAATGGATCTTCAAGGGAGTTTGAAATTTTCTTGTTGAAAGAGCTGTCCCATAGTCGATAGTTTGATCCAGCTTTGGTCCAACAACTCTTCTCTTTGGTTCCGTAGGTGTTAGAACAATGAGTGCAAGTCCTTTCGCTCGTGACTTCCTTTGCTTCTTTGGTGGTGAAGATTTTATCTCATCCATTTGAGTAGCTTCTCCATTATCTTATGAATCGTCACTCAAAGTGACATACCTCTCACTTACTACATCCTTCCCATGCTTCTTTGTGACTTTTGTGGAATCTTTTTTTGTAGTTGGCTTCGAAGATTTCTTCGATTTTCTAGACTAGAGTCGCTTGGTTCTTTGATCTTCAAGGCTCTATCATTTTGATAGCTATCACCGTCAATTTTCTAACAATCTCCTCATTCTCCATTGTTAAAGATCCTACAAAAAAACTTAAGAGTCGAATAAGTCTCTTGAAAAATCCAAAGAGAACCATAGATACCCATATGCAAATTGTAATAGCAAAGAGACATCTAAATGATATAAGAAGCAATTCAAAAGAATTAAACAAGCAAAAACTAAAATTTCTCAAATCTAAAAGCAATTTTCGGATATAATACACATAGCCAAAAATCATCACCAAAAGTTTCAAATTTGTGTTCTAATGATGCCAAATAACTAGCATATCCTAGTTATAAATAAAGACATGGATTTAGAACAAGCAATTTTTTCTTTTTTCTTTGTCATCTAGCCTAATGGCAAGTAGTTCCTCTCCTTAGAGGCAGGTGCATGGTTCGAACCCTGGTTCTATGAGATTGCAGCAGAGGTGGTGCAACCACTGGCCCACTAGAATAAACAATTTAGCAAAATAATCCTACAATTTTCGGATTTATTGAGTTCCAAAAGTTCAAAAATTTGAAATTTCAAAATCTAGTGGAAACAAGCCAAAAACTAGTTCTAATAATAAATCCATGTACCCAACAAGGTTTTCTAAAGGAAATGGTAAAATTCCTGAAAAATTCACTAACTATTTATTTTTTGCCCAAAAAGAACACAAACTTTTTTGACTCCCTGTTTAATACATAAGTTTTTATTTTCTGTTTTCATTTTAATACTCCGTGTTTTAAATTTTGCATTTTGAGACACTAGAGTTAACAGACGTTAATGGGTTTAACGAAGTTATTAACTAATAAAATACCTTTATATATGGTATATTCGAAAAATTCTATAATTATTTAAGTTGGTCTAGTTGCTTCCCTGGATTGAGATAATCCCACGCCTGAAATCAGGTCGAGGGATCAAATCCTCTTACTCGCTGAACTTCTTTTTCGTGTTTTAAAATGAAATTTAAAACCATGCTGACAAAGACTCGAATTCTGGAACCTATATACCATCTACCTAGCCACTTACCACTAGACCACAACTTAATTTAATTTTTTTTGAGCCCAACATATTTATATATTAAGATAAAAGTATAAAGCTCAAATCTTCTCAAGAATGTACAAAACTCTAATTCTTGTTTTCTTCTTATTCGTTTCTTCACAAAAATCCCAAATCTTTGTATTTTTCTTCCTCTTCGATTCTTCAAAAAATTCCCAAAACTTCATCTTTTACTTCCTCCTCAATTCTTTTTCTTCTATTTTTCTTCGTTCTTCTACTTCATTTTCTGCAACATCAGATATGTAAATCCGATCTACACTACCCTGACTTCGTAGATGGTGGCGATGATAGAGTTTTTCTTTCGTTTATAGCGTCTATATATAATATTTCAGGTATAATATGTAGATGACATTGTGGTCCAGTGGTACTGACTACTTACGCATTTTCGTAGGTTCTTGAGTTTGAGTCCTCGTGAGCGTTGTTTTAGATTTTATTTTTCTCATATAAGAGGGTTTGAACTCGCGACCAGATCTTAGGCGTCGGAATATCCTGAATCTGGGAAGCCACTAGACAACCAAGATATTATGTTGTTTTTTGAACGTGTAGTTTATAAAGCTACACTAAATGTTAACACTGTTAATTTCGCTAAACTCATAACGTACATTAACCCGATGTCCAAAAATTGCAAAATTTGAAACTTGGAGTATTAATAGGACAACAAAAAGGTTGTGTATTAAAAAAGGAGTCGAAAAAGTACGTGTAGTTTTTGAGCAAAAAATAAATAGTTGGTGAATTTTTCAGGAACATTCCCAAAGGAAATCTTTAAGAAACAAACTAAAACAAGCCTAAATCTCAGAAATTTATGAAATTCTAAAACATGTAACTTCGAAAAATAAGAGTTTGAGAGCATACCTTCATACTTGAATGAAGAAAGGAATGAGATTCTTCAAATAAAACTACTCCAAGTTTAGTAAATAAAAAAGAATTTAAGATTTTGAAATTTTGTTTCTTAGGGTTATAAAACTTGTTCAACAGAAAGAGATGAAGTTTTAAAAGTTTTAGATCTAAAACTATTAAAGAAAAGCTAAAAACTTGTTTTCTCCTTGTTTTTGAAATTGGTTTGCAAAATTGGAGAAACTGGTTTAGTTTTGTTAAACACCGGGTTGGGAGCAATTTTAAAAACCAAAGTGAAACACTTACCTCGTATTGACCAGCCGAGGACCGTGTTTCGGCATGAACCGGTCGTGGATTCACCGCCACCCGGTCGTGGAAGTTTTGCAAACGAGGCACATATGGCCGTCGGACCGGCCACATGGCCTATTTTGTTGAAATCCGGTCGTGGGAGCTCGTCAACCGGCCCTAGACATCAAATGAGGCACATGGTCTAGGCACAGAGGCTCTGACATTAGCCGCGTGTGTTCTGGTAGCATACTCTGGTCGTGGGAGCTTCGCCACCCGGTCGGAGCTCCTTCTCGTCCGTTTAGTGGTTTTACTCAGTCATTTCACGATCCGATTGTTTCTTTTGAATTCCAATTGGTCGGAGGAGTGTTCCAGGAAGTCTTTCTTGATACCCAAAATGTTTTAAAACATTTTTGATGGTTGATTTTGCTGAAAAAATTAAAGATACATACACTTAGAAGTTCTTGAATTCTTAAAACATCTTTTTGACCGAATTAAGAACTTGTATGGATTGTTGATCATTGTTGCTCGACTCCTTGATGTTGTATCGTGAACTTTCATTCCGCTAGCGTAATTCTCATCTAGAAACGACACTTTTGGCTTAGCCAAGTTCATTGGCTAGCCGGCAAAGGCGTAATGTTAACCAAAAATTAAAATTTGCACAATCAAAATTTTAACTAGGTTGTTTTGTTCATAATAGTAACTTTGCTCGGGTATTTCCGATGGTTGGAGTTGATTTCTGCTAAGAAAATTGATCATCCGAGCAACTTTTGATTTTGACCATTCGGAAGTCGGTTTCTCTCGGGCATATCACCTATCATATAGTGTTCGTTTATAAGAAATTAAGTATGAAGTTTTGTTACCTCTTTTTGTATTGTAGATTATCAAGGATTCCATAACGAATAGTTCTTAGTGCTTTAGTATGTTCAATTGATGGCATTTCTCAAACATTCTTTTTGGTTCTTCATGGTATCATCACTTTGTTCCCAAAAATTTTGATTTGAAGATTTAGTTTAATTGACGGTCCTTAACATCCATCTCAAGTCTCAAATGAGTGTGATGAATGGTCCAGGAGACGGCTTGAACGGTTTGGATCCACTTTCTCGCCAAAGGTGAAAAACTAATTTTGAGGCAATTTGGCTCTGAGACCGGCCGGGGTCCTCATTTTGGAAAATCCTGGTGTAAAATCAATCATCACAATGTCGAAACAACTTTTAGGTTGCTTTGTTGTTGTCTTGAGTCCAAATTGTTTTTGGTGTTTTTCTTGTTTTTGTAAAATCCTGCGAAAATAAAACTAAATATTAGACATCTACATAAGTCCTAGAAAATTAAAAAGAAAATTAAAAACCATGTGGGTTGCCTCCTACAGAGCGCTTGTTTTGAGTCTTTAGCTTGACAACATGGTAAAAGACTTGCTTGTTCACTCTTGTTAAAGAAATCCTTTTGTTGGGAGCCAAAGATCAGTGAATTTGCCTTCCCTCCTTTAGTAAGAACAAATAGAAAGTCATCACGGAAGAGAAACCCTCCTATCTCATGTATCACATCGGGAAAAAATCCATGTGGTGTTGATGTACACATATCGGCATACTCGATAGAAATTCGAGATGGTCGAAAGTTAACCCTAAGTCAAGAGCCATGGTTAGTGCCTTTACATTGATATTAGATCCAATATCACATAAGAAATCATCAATCTTCACTTTATTTATTGAGAAAGTAATGATGAACTTCCCTCGGTATTCGATCTTCTCTAAAGGAGTCGTCTTGAGTCTCTTCTTGTAAGCTCTCTTGTATTCGTTTTGTAAATGTTACAGAGAAGATTTCCCTTGAGAATTGAGTTCTTGAAGAGATGTATTATCAGTAGAAACGTCCTCCTTAACTTCCTTTAGGTTGGCGACTTCGCAAAAATATTTCGCCGGGTTTTCTTGTTTCTTGACAGCTTCACTTGTTTGAGCAATTGAACTTAAAGCTTCTGGACATGAGTGGTAATGGCTTCATACTTTGTTGTAAGCTCATTGTAGATGTTTTCCAGTCTCTCATTAACTTTCTCGTGGTTTTTGTTTCATCTCTTGAAAGATTTGCTTCAACATTGTCTCAAGCTTGTTGTCTTGTTGGTTTGAAGCATTAACTTGAGGATAAGTGAATGGTTGTTTTACTTGGTACATTCCTTTGTTAAAAGGTTGTTTCTTAGGCTTATAGAAAGCTCTTTGTTGGGGGGTTTTGAGATGGATATAACTGATCTTGAGGGTTCTTGACGTTAGTGTTCCGGTAGGACAAATTTGAGTTGTTTCGGTATCCGTGGTTGTATCCATTGTTTCTGAAACTTCCACAAAAGGAATTCTTCTTGATGGCATACAACCATTTGATAAAAAATGTACTTCTTCCACAAATACTCCATATTTGGAGCTCTATTATAGTCTCCAATAGTCACGATGGCATGAACTCCTCATCTATCTTTTAGTAGTTGAGAAATCATCGTCTTTAGCTCCTAAATTTGCGCGGCTTCTGTCCAAGTGTTGGCTCCACGCACATTTATTTCATAAATAGGACCACTATTTGCGTCACTAGCAACTAGGTTCTTGATCAAAAGCATGGCTTCAAGCACGAATTTGGTCATGAAGCTCTCGTATCTAGAGAAAGCTTGTACTTATGGTCGATACCATTGTAGAAGATGTTCCATAGATTTCCCTCAGTGAAACCATGGTTTGAGAAGTACCTTTTGTATTCCTTGAATCTTTCTAATACTTCATAAAAGGATTGAATACGTCCTTAATGAAAGCCTGAGACTTTTCTTTGAATGGAGCTCGATCTCTACTTAGTGTAGAATTGGTTCATGAATGCACCTTTTGTACTTGTCCCAGGTAGTGATGGAATGAGGTTTCTGCGAATTTATCCATCTAAGATATTTGTCATTCAGCGAGAACGTAAAGAGCTTGCATTTAAAATAGTTCGGTGGAACTCTATTTGTGCGGGTTGTACTGTATATCTCCTCAAATGTGTCGATATGGCCAAGAGGATGCTCAGTGGGCAGTCCATGGAATTTGTTTTGCTTCACCAAGGCTATTATCTAAGGTTTAATATTAAAATCATTCCTTTGAGGTTAGGAGGAAAAATTGGATTCCTATCCAAGAAGAATGCATCAGAAGAATCAAAGTCTCCAATAGTTTGAGGATGGCGAGGCTGATTTTGTTGAGCTCGTCCTTGAGGGGGCTGATTCTGAGGTAAACCTTGTTGAATTAAGGCTTGAAGTAGTTGTGGGAGTTGCTGTAATCCCACTACATTCCCAGCTAGATTTTATTGTTGGTTATCCACTCGAACATGTGCGTTTCCTCTTCCGGGTTGGTTTTGCGGAATGAGGGCAACACCAAGAGGTCCTTGCGGCTTCTCTTGGACTCCTTTAAGTCCAAAAACGGCAGCAAGGTTGGTTTGAGGTTGATGAAGAGTAGCAGGGACGACGAAAAGTCCATGGCCAGCAACAACATCACCTTGTTTAGCGAGAATGACTTGATTGTCCACAATATGTAGCTGTCCGTGAGGAGGATTCTGGTTCGGATTCCCCATAGCAGCTAATCTTTCTCATTTTTCTCTCCTTATGTTATGTTTAATGATGTCAATGGGAAGATTGGCTGTAGATGGATCGTCCAAAGAAGATCTCATTTGCATAAAATCTAAAAAGAAAAACGAAAAAGGCGTAAAATCTGAAAAATAAAAGTGTTATAGACTAAAATCAATGTAAAAACTCGTACATAATGAATAAAGTCCCCGACAACGACGTCAGAAAGCTTGATGTTGTGTCAAGTTTCACGACACTACATCTGCAAGTGAACAACGTAGTTGTAGTACTTCAGGTTATTGATCTCACGAGGACTTTGATTGTACTCTACAAATTTCAAGATTAACTTAAGCTAAAAAAATGAAAAGGTTATTTTGTGAGTGTAAAAAGAAAAGACAACAACTTAAAGTAAATAAAAGGATGTAAATCAATGGGTAAAAGCGGTAGGCTACGTTCGCAAAAAATCATTCACCAAAGAAATTGTAATGTCTAGGGATTAGAATTAAGCAACGTCTAGAACTCAAAAACACTAACTTAGATCCTCTCCAATTTCGAGGTTTCGGATTCTATGTTTAAATAACCAATGGAAAACGCCTTTTGGACGGTCTTGTAGAGACTAAATATGCATTATATGGATTCAGGTTTTGATAAGTTCACTGAGCCAAGAGGTTAAACTTTTGAAGCCTCCTTGTAACTTAGTTTGTCAAGGTTTAGGTTCAGGTGATTTAACAAGCTTTTAGAATGAAAATATACCTATGGACAGTCTACTAGATGCGCGATAGACTATTCATACAATAAGATCAACCTCGACAAAGACAATATGAATTCTTAATCAAATACTAGCAACTTATAATGACAAGATCTCTTTGAGAATCCTAAAAACCTAATAAACAGATAACTCAGACAAGGAGCATGAAAAACGACCAATAATCATGGAAGAAATAACCGTACATAAGAATAAGAGTTTAGAAATCTTCTCTATAACGAAGTACAAAATGAATCTCTCCAAAGAACACTTAGAAACAAAGAAGAACAATGGAAAAACTCTCTCAAATGGCTCAGTGCTCTCTATATAATTCGTGGCCCTCCCTATTCTAACGGCTAAAAAGAAGTATTTATAATGTCAGGTCTTCTTAGGCCATTCTTGGTTATGTCAGTTTTGACGGAATCAAAATCGATTAAGTGAATCAAATGATGTGATGTAAAATATTTCTTTCACAATGAAATATATCCAGGACGAGTCTGGGAAAAAAATGGACACTCAGCCTGTGCTGGGAATCATGTCACCAATCACAGCACTCCTAATGCTCTAGTTGCTTTGTTTCCCTTAAACGGTTGTAACTTCTAGGTCAGAACTACAAATAACTTCAAACCAATTGCATTTGAAAGCTAACTAAAAATTCTATGTTCTGACCAAATTTCAACTCAATCCAATAAAGGAAAGACCTACTTTCCAGGCGATTTTTCTGATGTTGAGAATTTGTCTAGAAGTATAAAATGCAAAACTCAAGTGTTTGAGCTTCTGTCTTCTTGATCCGTCAATGAAACTTTCTTGGGAATATGAATGAAGTCCAATTAACACATTTCTCCATCATTTTTTTTATGATTTGACCTGATTAGTGCTTAAAATACGAAATACGAGAAAACTACCTCTAGCGGTTGAAAAAGTATCAAAAACCTACAAATAAATAAGTACAAATCCAAGTAAAAATAGTAAATTAATACTGTTATCATTATAGATTGAGGAGGCTTTGTCATTCAACGATAATTTTAAAGAGTTTGCACTTGAAATAGTCCGGTGGAACTCCATTAGTAAGGGTTGTACTACATATCTTTTCAAAAGTGTTGATATGGTCAAGTGGATACTCGGTAGGCACTCCATGAAATTGATATTGCTTCACCAAGGCAATGATTTGAGGTTTGATTTAAAAGTCATTCCTTTGAGGTTGTGGAGGACGAATTGGATTGCTATCCAAGAAGAAAGCATTCGACGAATTGAAATCTCAAATGGTTTGGAGTTGGCGATGTTGAATTTGTTGAGCACATAGTTGAGGTTGCTCATTTTTAGGTACTCCTTGTCGAAGTAGAGCTTGAAGTAGCTGTTGGAGTTGTTGTAATCCCAACAAATTTCCAGCTGGAACTTGTTGCTGATTTTGCACTTGAACGAGCATGTTTCCTACTATTGAGTTAGCTTGGAGATTAGGGATCAAACATGTTCGAGTGGATTTTGTTGGACTTCTTGGGGTTCTACAGAAGTGCTCAAGTTGGCATGGGGTGGAGGAAGACAACAAGACGTGTGGTAACACAGACACAACAACATCGTCTCTAGCTCTAATGTTAGCAATCAAATCATCCCTAGGAAGTGGTAGTCTGTGAGGCAGATTCAGATTTTGATTTTCCATAGCAACTGATTGTTCTCTCTTTTGTCTTCATAAAGACCGTTCTAGTTGATCAATTGGTTGATTTTCTGTTGATGATCCTTCCAAATTAGATCTCCTTGGCCAAAAACCTGAAAATCAGAAAAAAGAAAAAGCGTAAAATAGAAAATAAAAGCATTTTGAACTACAATCAAAAATGAAAATATGCAGGTAACGTATCAAATCCCCAGCGAAGGCGCCAGAAAAGGTGGTCCTTATGATTCTTTTCACCTTAATTTAGCTGCACCTGACAACGTAGTTGTAGTACTTGGGGTATCGTTCCGCAGAGACATGGATCGTTACAATGATAATCTAGAAATTAGACATGAGCTTAAACATAAAATAAATTGTTTGTGAGTTTTTGTGAATTGGGATAACAAGAAATAATTAATATAAAGTTGTAAATCAACGGATAAAAATGTTAGGCATTACAGAAATTTATAGAGAATTATTAAACAAATGAAAACGATTTATTTAGGAACTAGGATTACATGATGTTCAAAATTCGAAACATTAATATAAATCTTCTCCACTTTCGATGCTCGGGATTTTATATCTAAACAACTGAGGGACTCAACTTTCTTTGGTCCTTGTAGAAGTTTAGCACCATTAATTTTGACAAGTTTCGGTACTTTTATTAAGTCAAGACGATAGACTTTCATTGCCTCCTTGTATCTTAACTCGTCAAGATTATGTAAAGACCGTAAACCTTGAAACCGGTCCAACAGTAAATTTATGCATTAAAACGAAATTGCCTAAACTGATTTGTTTTTGTTCTATTTGTCCTAAACTGAGATTATGCTACTTAAACTACTATCCTAATCTCCCCAGCCACCATCTTTGCTACGTAAAAAAAAGAGAAGAAAGAATTGTGGAACAAACTACGAAGAAGAAAGAGAGAGCACGGGATGTTGCAGCAAAGAGAGTAAAAAAATTACGTGACTGAGAGAGATTAAGAGAGAAATAGATTACGAGAGGGGTTGGTTTTGCTGGGATGAAGAATAAAATAAGAAAGGCAAGAGAGGCAAGAGATGTAGATGGGTGAGAAAGAGCCGAGAAGCTTTGAAGAGACAGAGTTCATGTTGGGCAGTGACGGAGGCATGACGAGACAAAGACATGACCTAAAGAGTAAGATGAGGAGGAAGAAGAGCTCATGGTAGAGAGAAGGGAAGAAGAGTAAGATGCATGGGGAGATAAAGATATGAGTCAAGGTGGAGAAGTGAAACGAGCCGAGAAGCACCACCACGAGATAGAGAAGCCCGACGATGATTCGAAGCAACTAAGGTGAAGATAAAATAAACGACTGTGAGGTGAAGCCGAAACGAGGAGCAACCGAGGCTAGAGGATGAAACCGCAGTGTGAACAAGTATGAGGATGAAGAAGAATAAAATGGCTAGAGGGTAAAACCGCAGTGTGAACAAGCATGAGGATGAAGAAGAATAACATGGTTGAAGAGAGATTTTGTAGGAGATGTTGGGCTCAGACTAGATAGAGTTAAACCACGAGTAAGGGTTGGGTTTTTGGAAAGGTTACTGTAAAAGTGTGACTTGAACAGGGATCGGTCGACCCGGTGTCATGATCGATCGATCCCATCTGAGAAAAAGCCATAGCCTTTTGCAGAATATAGCGACCAATCGATCGGTTGGGGTGATTGATCGATCGGTCATTAATTCGTAAATATTTGAAAATTTCCTGTTTTTTCCTTATAAATACCTGAGGGTGAAAACCCTAAACCTCTAGCACGAAAATTGTACTATGATATCTTCCTCCTAATAAAAAGTTGTGGGAACCGAAATTCTCACTATCAATGTTTACGTGGTTCACGGATTCTCTGTGGCCAAAAAGCGATGAGATCAGATGATGAACACGAGAAATTAGGTTAAAGTTACGAAACTAAGCTGCGAAAACAAATAAGACGAAAAGTGCGAGTAAAGCAGATACGAATACAGATTGCGAGATCGAAATTAACATGATTCG
>OVAN01008287.1:0-18392 GCA_900406275.1 Anastatica hierochuntica | reverse complement strand
GTATTTTTGAAAAACAAACAATATAAAGGTGTATTTTTGTAAGTCTCCCTACAAGAAAAGACTCGTGATGTTTTAGTTATTAGATTTCTATACAAAGGACAACAATCCATCAAAATTTAGATTCACGATAATTTAGAAAATTCACTTTTCACAAAATAAAATCATAAATGGAAAAAGTGGTTTTTGAAAAATCAAAACCCAAAAATCAATGCAAAAACTATAAATAATCAAGGCCAAAATCATTTTAAAATGGTCAACTCTCATTTCCTCTATACACTTATGGAAAAAACTTAGTAATGTTTTCATATGTATGTTTGTGTGTGTGTGCTGGCAAGTGTGTTTGAAGACACTGACCTGTTGTTGAGAATACTTCATGACCAGAAGAAGCCAAAGCTAATTCAGTATGGTTAAAGAGGATGCTAAGGAGAAGAAGAAGCATGAGCACATGACTCAAAGCTGAAGAACTATTCCTTTCCATCTTTGTTTCTCTCTCTCTCTCTATTTCCTTGTCTCTCTCTCTCTCACAAAGAGGGAACGATTCTTATAAGATATCTTGATAGATAAAACTCCATAAGAAGACAAAACAAATGAAAATTTTTGTCTGCCATTCATTTTTCAATAATTGACCCTTTTGCTTTTACGTTGGTGATTTTAATTTGTATTTTTTCTTTGTTAGAAAATCTTTTTTCTTATTGAAATCGGAGAAAGACAACCTTGGCCTGCAGTATAATTCAACAGGAATCACATAAGGATAGATAGATACAATCTAAATCTCTGATAAAATGCCCTCGTAACCCAAGAGAGTTTCAAACAGTCCACATTCTAAACCCCACTAGTCCTCAACCGCATCCTCTACCATTTTATACGTATCCAAGTTTTAACGGTCTTCTAATCATCTAGGAAAAAAGTTACTTAAATTTAATGACCTAAAAATTGTTTAAAATATTTCTAATATCTTTTTAAAATTGTGGAAATTCTTTAACCTAGTGGTTAAAAGTTTAAAAGCTTTTTTCTTAAAGATTATTAGAGACAAAGCTTTGAGGATTAGTTCGTTGTGGTCTTGTATGTTGCGTGGAGCGAAAATATCGTACATGTAGATCTATGTGTTACAAAGAAAGTTGTGCAATGTTTATGAAGCTGTTTATCATAATGGAATAGGTTTTAGATAGCCAACAATGACTCATCATTTGTAGTACAATCTAAATTCTAAAACAAACCAAACATAAAAAAGCCACATCAACATATGATTTTTCAAAAAACAGTTTCTTCCATATGTTCGCAATAATTAAGTATCCAACACCTTAGACTTTAGTGGTTCAAAATATTATTTTATCTAAAAAAGAAAATATTTTCTTAACAATAACTTTTATCTAAAAAATAATTTTTTTAGTATTTAAAGTAAAATTTATATCCGTGATTGCAAAAACCACAAAATCATCTTAAACATACTCTTCTTTTAGTCTTAATCATTTAAAAAAACTTATGGCTTATGAGATAAATATTCAAGAACTGTTGTTTTCGAAACAGGGTGATGGTGCTAAACACACGGTGATGGTGCTGGCGATAACAAGGATCGCCGAGAAGATTCACGCAATGTCGACAATAATGACGGTGATGACAACGGAGCTGACGACGGTGAAATATAGGTATGAGATTTTCCACTGTTCGAATGACATATTGTGATCATCTTCCTTCTCCATTCTGTTTAGACATACTTCAAGAAATTAGAAACTATTTTTGCTTTTCTTAAATTGTAAAAATATTTCTATATAACAATACATTTTGAAAGTTCGTATAATACTATTGCTTAAATTGTTTTTTTGGATTAAAACACATAAATTTGATGTGTGATATTTTAATATATTCAATACATGCAATTGTTGATTCTGTTCAAAATTTGCTAACAAAGAATTATATGCATTCAATATTTCATTTTATTTGATGATAAATCGAATAAAAATATTAAATTAAAATAATACTATTTTAAAAAAAAAAAAGTATTAATGTAAAAGTAAATTACTATGTTCATTAATATTAAACTTTGTTTATATTGTAACTTTTGGTTAGCAGAAATATTTAGTTATGAATTGTAATTATGAAGTACAATCAATCGTTTTAATATATGTAATTATATGAACTCGTGAATTGCACAGAGAAAAATTTTATAAATTTAATAATACTATTTTATTATAGTTCTTTCAATTTGTTTTATTATATAGAATATATCTGATTTTCTGTATAATTAAAATTATGAGTTGAACCGACTCATTTTTTACGAACATTTAACTAAAGCAAACGTTTTCAGTTTGATCGAGATGCATAACACGTAGTATATTAAATCTTACTTCATGTTTTACTTTGTAAATTTATAGCTAGGATTAAAAATTTTTGATATTGGCTAAGGTGTTGAACCCACGGTTTATTAGATCATACTTCCTCATTTACAATAATATAAGTCTTAATTAACATGAGATAATCATATTTACTCTTTTGAAATAATTTTCAATTCTAACATACAATCAAAAAATCTATAAGATGTTTTAGAGACAATAATTTTTTTTATAAATAACTATAATGAAGAATTATATTTGGTAAAAGGTTTAATATGATTTTAGAGATGATTGTGTTTTGTGTTTATGCTAATTTTCAGGAAATTTTTGTTTTATTACAAATTATAAAATATTTATAATTTATATATTAGTATTTGAGTAATTAAATTAGTTTTTAGCTTTTTGTGTTTTTTTTAAATTAAAATTTCTTTATTACATAAATAGTTATTCATCTATTAAGTATAATGTTTATTTCTTAATTTTCTTAGATTATTTTAAAAATAAAAATAATTAACTTTTTGATCTTTTTGTGAAATTTAATTTTATGATCTTAAAAAGGTATTGAATTTTTGGTATTGTAGATATTAAGAGAGAAACTAAATGGAACGTAAGATAACATGATATATTTGGTTTTTAGATCACAATTTTTAGCATTTTAATACCTATTCTCTTCTTAATGAAACTTTTTTTTTCTTTCTTTTTTTATATATTTTATTTCTAATGACATTAGTTGTAATCATTTACGTATTTAAGATTATTTTGTTAAATTTACTTCTTAATTAACAATACAGAGATTGTATAAATCTTCAAGATCAAAAAGAAATAAAAAAATTAATAATAGGATCAATTAGCTTTATAACCATTTTTCTATAAATTAATTAAAATATAGCTATATATAATTTAAAAGTAAGTATTTCATTATACAATAAAGGGCAACATTACATTGATGACCAAATTTCACTTTTTTAAAAAAATTTTAAAAAAAATCTCATTTCCTCTTTCTATTAACCAAATTTCACTTTTTTATCATTCTATATTCTAACATTAAAATTTTATTGGATGAAAATTTGAACTACACCACAAACTTGTTTTTCTGTATATTAAGATGTATTTTTATATTTTAAAATTGTATTCATATTTTGTAAATAGTTGAAAGTTTTTAAAAAATCATAAGATGTTACAAAAATAGGTAAATAATCAGATAATTTCATCAGCAGATAACATAGTAAATTTTCCAATTTGAAAATCTACCATATATGCAAACACCAACTTATTAAATTTAAAAAATCACTGCTATATTAGTAATTAAATGTAAAATTTTAACTAATGACACAATTTATAAACCATATAATACATAAAAAAAGATTAATGTAATGTTTCGAATAAAGTCGAAAATATTCGGACAACCTTAATATATCACTACTATTTTAACATTCAAAAAAATTTATAAATACACATCAACTTAATTTCTATTACCATTTTAATACACCGACTTTTCAAATGCTCATAATAATACATCACCAATTTTCATTTTCCAAAATAATAAATTAATTATTTTCTTCGTTCATTTTAAATCACGTACAGTTAGCTATCTAACAACTTAAGATAACGACGTTAAAAATTATGTAAAGTATTTATTTTAATTGAGAACAATAATATTTATGATTATGTCATAAATTAATTTGCTTGCATACCCCAAATCTTATTAAAAATTTGAAGTATACACTAATATTTTTAAGAATTTAAAACTGCATTATATTTTTTTCAAAATGACTTTTTCCCCTTATCTAATAATCAAAATACAAAAAATTGATTAAATTTATAAAATATTTTAAAACTAAAATAATTCTCCATATAAATAAAAATTATAAAATATTTCTTTAATTAGTTTTTCAGAAAATATTTAAAATTTAAAATAAAGCATTCAACATTGAGAAACAATTATTTTTGGTCAAAATTTAGATAACAATAAATTTTTTAAGTTGTTGATAATTAATTATTTAGTTATTTAGTTATTATTTGGATAATGATTTATTTTTTATTATTTATGAATTTTAAAAGTAGAATCAAAAATGTTTTTCGGTTCTTTTTTACATATTTAACGTTTCTGAAATATATATATATATATATATATATATTTAATACATTATAAATGTAAAACATTTATAACCGAATATATTTATATAATTTAAAAATTGTAATCAAAACTATTAATTAAAAATTTTAAAATAAATTTGACAATAATTCAATATAACTAAAAACTTTATTATCACTATAAAATTATTATCCAAAAAATAACAAGAAATCAACTCGACAAAAGTTCTTATTAGAAGATGGTTCAAAAAATCACCTTTATAAATAAATCAACATAAAATAAAATAAGTTTACCATAAATAAACAAGTAGACATAAAAATAAATCATAAATCATTGAAAAGAAAAATAAGTCAACACTTCAAAACGTCGATTATGTTATAAATCAACTAGCAAATATATAAATCGACTGTTTTAATATAAGTAAATGAAGAAGAAAATTTAGTCAATATAAAGAAAATATAAGTCAACGGTTAAAAATCGATCTTAATAATAAGTCAGCGTAAAATGAAAAAAAATCTTCCAAGAACAAACAAGTGGACGAGGTAAAAAATATACCTCAACAAACAAATAAAATAAGTCAACTATTAAAAAAATTGACTATGTGAAAAATAAATCAATTGAAACATAAGTCAACTACTTTAAAATAAATCGGTAGAGAAAAAATAAGTAGAAGAAAATGAGACATAAGTCAACAGTCAATAAACAAATCAATAGGGAAAAAATTATAAATCGCCAAAGAAAAAAAAACAGTTCAAGAAAAATGATGATGTTATAAATTAATCAGCTAAAACATAAGTTGACTATTTTAAATTAAGTCAATAAAGAAAAGAATTAAGTTAATCAAAATAAAATATAAATCGACAACTTAAAAATCAACGTTATTAATAAGTCGCCAAATAAATAAATAAATAAATATATTGAAAATATTAAAATATCTATTATTATATTATTTATTATTTATTAACAGAAAAATNGAAAATATTAAAATATCTATTATTATATTATTTATTATTTATTAACAGAAAAATATAATTTGAATTTATTTCGGATAAATTGATTAAACTATCAACAAAAAGTAAATATAATTTTTATTTAATTATTATAAAACCAATGTCAAATTTATTGTCATTTTAAATTAATATATTAAAATAATAATTTTAAATAGAATAAGGGTATTATGGTAAATTTTTAATGGTAAAAGACTAGTTTTCAAATTACTATATATTTGAGTATAGTTTTCCAATTTTTAACAATATATAGTGTATTTATCAAAATCCCCCTTCTATCATACTAAATTTTTAAAAAACTTATAAAATTTCATAAAATTTTATAGATATTTCCAAAATTATGAAATATTTAATAAAATAATTTTATAAAATATTAATAGTAAAATCTAGAAAATCAAAAACTAAATAAAAACTTAAAATTATAAAATATTTTTAAATTTCTTTAAAATCTGTTGAATTGTAAACAAAAGATGTTAATGTTTTAAAATACTTTGGTGGTTATAAATGCTCCATTTCTAATATATAAAAACACAAAATAACACAAAATAACGTAAAAAGCACAATTTGCATTTTTCATTTTCTCATTTTAGATTAAAATTGTGTTTCTTAAAGGAAAAATTACATAAAATGCAAAAGAAATTCAATTATATTTTGAATTTCAATATTTTTATAACTTTTACTCTGCAAGATCTTTTTATTTATTATATTTTGGTAATTTTTAGATTATATCATTATTTTTGTAAATAAAATTTTATAAATTATATTTTAATATTTTATAAGATATTTTAGAATTTTTTCAAAATTTTAATTTTTTTTTAATTTTAGATATTTTAGAAATAATTTAGTATAACATATGTATTAAGATAATTAATTTTTAATAAAAAATAAATACTTAACATTACTTTTAACTGTGTGACTTTAAAATAATTTGTTAGCCCGCATAAGCTGCGGACGTAAAATTTTATAAATTTTTATAAACTTGATTTTATTCAATTTATAAATTATTTTGAATTTATAAGATATATGCATATATATATGATTTTAAATATTATTAAATACATTTTGTGTATATATTTTAAATGTTGATAAGACGATTTATTTGATATATTTTACATAGAGTAAAATATATGATTGTGTTAATATTCGACCCCGCTAAAAACTATAATATTAATACTCAAATCCTAGTAATAGTGTTACTTTACGGTTTATTAAGTTTATTATTTTTTTTGCATTTTAAGTTTGTTTTTATTTTTTAATTCAAACTCATTACTTCTTATTTTAAGAAAATAATTTTATTTATTGTATAATATATCAAAATTTTCGAAAATTTAAAATATTATATGTTTATTTATTTTTAATATTTGTTTTTTGTTTAATTTTTGTTTTTGTTAATTTTCCTTTTTAATTTTTAAGTCTTTTTCCTTTTTATGTCTTTAATCTTTCAATGATTAAAATATTATTAAAGGTACTCATGTAATCAATCATCTCAACTTTTAATCTGAACCAAATTCACTTTGCAAATAATATGTAAGATGGATAGATAGTAATGTGTTTGTGATTTAAAATGTACAACTAAAATAGTTGATGTATTATTCTGGAAAACAAAAATATTTGGTATATTATTATGCGCCTATTAAAAGTTGGTGTATTAAAATGGTAATTGAAATTAAGTTGGTGTATTATTATGAAAATTTCCCTTTAACATTTAAGCTAATGTAAATAAAACCAAATGTTAAAGAAAAATGAAATGTAATATTATTATACATATCTAGTAAATGAATTTATAATATCAAATAAAATGTGAAACTATGCTAGTATGCTAAATAATGGTTTTTCTTTTGCTATTCAACCAAATTTCCCATAATAATAAAAGTACTCCATCCGTTTCAGTTTAAATGAAGTTTTAGGGAAATTTTTTTGTTTCAATATAAGTGACGTTGTCAAGTTTCGATACAAAAATTTAAAGTTATTTGAATCTTTTAACCAATCAAATAAAGCAGTATGTTTTTTCATTGGTTGAACTAGTGTTAGTTAATGATATTTTTTTGTAAACGAGATAAATTGTTTAAAAGTTTGTCGTTTATTAAAATGTGTGTATCGACCTTAAACATCATTTAATTTGAAAGTGGAAGTATTAAAAGTAATATATTTATCTTTTGGTATTACATAGCTGCCACGTCCGATAAAGAATATGAAAACATATCATTTTAGAAGAAAAACCTAATCAATAAGTCCAGTAAGTAAGGAAGCAATATTTTAACCTATGTTTAACTCTTCCATTAATATGATACTATCTGGTTTGGCTCTAAAAGACCACATATTAATTGGAGTTAAATATAGTTTACATTAGACAATTTTATATATTTCAAGATGAAACTCATCGTCATCCTATATGAGATTTTTATATATTTCAAGATGAAACTAATGTTATTTTTGTAAAACAAATTTTGTATATATAGAAACTAGTGAAATTTTAAAAGTAAAAGATTTTGACCAAGTGTGCTACTCAACTAACCCGTGGATTGGAGAAACTCTACCGGAGAAGCAAGAACAATGTCGATAGAACATGAGACCATGAGAACAAATAGAAGCAATAACACAATTCCAAATTTCAAAGAGCTCTGTGTTGCCATATCTCTTTCTTAATTTGTTAGTTTTCTTGATTTAGTACTCTTATTTATGTCCTTCCGCAAATGGTTAAAGTTCCACTAAATGACGAACAAACAAAGACTAGTGACATTAATTGCATTTCAATTAATTTCGGAGTAAACCCCACGATATGTTGGTATTAGATGTAGATTTGTCAAAGTTCAAACGCGAACCATTTTTTTCAAAGTGAATATTGTTCTATTAGTGGATGGAAATGAGTCGTTGGTCTTTGGACAATGATTTTTTACTAAGACTTTTAAGCCGAATAAAAGTATGATACATCGGTTATGGAGTAATAGTAGAGTTTGAAGAGAGTTTAAGGAATTAATTTGTTTATTTATATCATTAAAGTGCATTTATTTTCTCGGCCACTTGTCCTCAGAGAACTCTACAATAAGGTGTATTTGTGGTGGAGTAGTATTAAGATGGGTGATTTTTCGGAAATGATTTTCAAAATCGTGCGAGTGAGGACAAATTACGGGAAAACATCGTGTGGTGATTTGTAAAGACAATAAATCAACTCTTTAAAGCATCTCAAAGTAACACTCCTTAATGAGGACAAAATACAGGAAAATATCGCGTGGTGATTTGCAGGGACAATAAATCAACTCTTTAAACCATTCCGAAGCAACACTTCTGACCCTCGGACATGTCCGGTTGCAGGTCTAAGGAGAGGAATCGTAGAAAGTTAAGGGAAATTCCACTAGTGTGGGAAAATATTGGACACACGTATCATGTGTGTCGTAGCAAATCTAAAGAGAATATAGTCAACCTCACTGAAGAGAACATGTGTTCTGTAGTTCCTGAAGACTATATAGTGGAAGATAACCCAAAAGAATGGTGGTATGACATTGGTGCCACGGTCTACATATGCAATGATAGGAAAATATTCAGTACCTATCAAAGAGCAAGTCGGAGGAACAATTTGTTCACGGGTAACACAATGTTTTCATATATCATTGGTCGTGGAAACGTGGTCATGAAGATGACTTCATGAAAAGAAATCACACGTAAGAATGTGAAGCACGTACCTAACATGAGGAAAACTTGATCTCAAGCACTACAATGAGCAAGGCTAGAATGGGGTATTTCTGAGTAAGAGGTATGAATAGCAAACTAATCAAAACTAGTGTTGAGATAGTTCTTCGTAAGAATAAGCTTGATGCTAATGTTGCTTCAACTTCAAATAAAATCTTTGAAGTTTCAACGATAAAAACAACCTAGTTGTTTACTTGCTTGAGACTTTTGATATTGGGCATGAAAAATTATGACATGTGAATTATAGATCAGTTAAGCGACTCATGAACATGAATCAAATTCCAAAATGCAAACGAGTAAAACTAAATGTGAAGTGTGCGTACATGTCAAACTCACAAAAACACCATTATTCAAAGAATGGTTTAATCCATGCATACTTGTGTGATTTAAAATACCTACCAACCAGAGAAGATCATTTTTTATGACATTCATAGATGATCACAAAAAGTAATGTTATGTATATTTGTTATGTAACAAAGATGAAGTCTTGGAAAAGTTCAAAGACTACAAATGTGAAGGGTCTATAATGCTGCAAAGACAAGCATCTGATTTTGAACTGGGAGATATATCACTTTATAGTTCGAGACGGAACTATTATGAGTCACAAAATTTCGGAGAAGGAAATCAAGTGGACAAGACCAAAATCGAGGTTTTGACCACGTTGTAGCCTCCTGATTTAGTGAAGGGTATCAAGAGTTTTCTGGGCCATGTCGGGCTTTACAGAGGATTCATGACAGACTTCTCAAAGACTACAAGACCCTTGACGCAGTTGTTGTGTAAGGATGTGAAGTTCCACTTTGATGATGATTGCATGTCTTCTTTTATAACAATCAAAAGATCTTTCGTTAGTGCGCAAATAGTTCAGCCTCTATACTGGGAATTGCCTTTTGAAGTGATGAGTGATGCGACTGACTATGCAGTTGGAGCAGTCTTGGGACAACGAAAAGACATGAAGGTGCATGTGATCTATTATGCTAGCAAAACTTTAGATGACGCGCAATGCAATAATGCTACTACCGTGAAAGAGCTTATGGTTGTTATCTTTGCTTTTGAGAAATTCAGATCCTATCTGATTGGATCTAAGGTGATTGTTTATACAAATCATGCAGCCTTGAAGTATATGTAGTCAAAAAAGGATTTCAAGCCTCGTCTACTTAGATGGATCCTACTACTTCATGAATTTGATCGTGAGATCAGAGACAAGAAGGGAGCATAATTATATTCGCGGTATCCAAATACACAAACGAAATACACAAACAAACAGGCCTAAGCATTAAGCGACTAAGTATCTGCTTTTGACATTTCGATAACGAATATGGAAACCATATACATTAATACATTATCCTCCTTGGTCATGCTCAATTCATGAAGCATTAATTCTAAAACTGGTTTAGGCAAGAAGTAGAATCCCAACGTTAAAAGCACCAAACAGTTTTTCCTCATATCTAACAAATCACTCCCCTCAAAACTCATATCACATAACTTATATATAAACTCCCCAAATCCTATATCAAACCATGAAACAAACAGTCAAAAACAAGAGCTCGAAAACATCAAAGCAACAATGTCGAAAATTTCAATGGCTTCTTCTCTCTGTTCACTTCTTCTCATCTTCTTCCTCCTCAGTTCTCGACCTGCACTCTCACTCCGTGGCCCAAAACTGCAATCAAGATCCGAACCGGATCAAACCATAATGGATGGTTCATCTTCAATGGACAAGATTGACCCTACAAAATCCATGGTTGCTGGATTCTACAGCCACAAGTTTCCATTAAAGGGCTGGCCTTTCCCCAAATACCCACCTTTCACAATGATGAACCCTAATTTTCCTACAAACCCATCTGGAGCTCAAGCGGAATCCGCAAAGTTACCTTCTTCCCCAAGCAAAATCAACAAAGATGGAGGAAACGCGTGAAGATGATCGAAGATGAGATAACATTTCTATGGTTTTACATTGCATCAAATAAAAAACTGCTTCTTTAGTTTCATTGTGTAAAAGAAAAAAAGTGATATTATCTATCTATCTATATATCTATCAGCTCGTAGCGATTTTCGCTATGACAGAAACAGGGATATTAACGATGTGTCCTGTGTTTCCAAACAATCCGATTCTCCCAAAACTAGAAGTAGAACTGTTCTTTGTCGCGTTGAGGGTTACACTAAGAACTTTAGTTTCTCCCGTAGCTATAGAGAATTGAGTCGGAGAAACTTTCATCGAAACACCATAAGGAGGACTCCAGCCAACATTATATGTCTCATTTCCGGCTATGTTTCTCATCACTCTTTGGAAAATTTGTGTGCCATTAAGCGTCGAAACTGTAATCGATGGCAAATTAAGATCAAAGCCGCTGATCGTTGCATTGTTAGCAGAACAGAGAAGTCCGGTATAGTTGAATACCACAGCATCCGAGCCATTGATCCCACAAAGAAATGACATATAGTCTTCAAAACCTACATATATATGAGAAGACAAAACAATTTTGAGATTGGAAAAAGGTAGAAAATTTGAAAGCTTTTTAGTTGTTGCACTTACTAGTATCGAAAATTAGACCGGGGTTTAAGGCTGCGGTTGCATTAACAAAACCACATCCCATATCAAACGGTGTTGCAGGAGAGAGGCTTTGATCAGGATTGGCATAAGTACGCTGAGCCATTATCGGACCGCCTTTGTTATCATAAAGAATAGCGGTTGTTGAAAGCGCAGAAGCAATTGCTGAAGGAGTGAACTGCGGGTAAGTTTGTTTGATTAATGCAGCCACACCAGCTACATGAGGAGCAGCCATACTTGTACCGGACATCATCGCAAACTTCTCACCTAATACAGAGAAAAGAACAGAACATTAACTTTATAGAAGAATCCTCTGTTTCGCGTTGTATATACTATACCTTCAAACTCAGTTGAATCGGAGGAAGCAGAACTCCAAGCACCCCAAATAGAGTTTCCAGGAGCTACGAGGTTCGGTTTTAATATATCCGCATCGTTAAAGGAGTTGTCTTCCGGATCAGGTCCTCTTGCTGAGTAGTACATTACTTTTGGAGCTCTGTTACTGAAGTTAGCATTTAAGCCGCCTCCAATGGCTGCAACTGCTCCAAATCCAACAATTTTTTCGGTGGTTACATCTCTTTGAACCGAAGAGTTGTAGTACTTGAGTAAAGTCTGCGAAAAAACATACATTTCGGTCATTAGAAACCGCGGAAAAACTTTGAAACTTTGCATTTTATTTCTCTTACCTTAGAATCTTCTGCAGATGGAATTATGATTCCAGGCATATCCATCGGCGTTGGATTGATCTGAAAACCAAGAACATACGGATCCATGTAGAACACAACGCCAGCCGCGGATAGATTCTTGGCAACATCTAAAGCTTGTTTGATAGTCGAAAGCCCGAGAACAAAACGAACAGAGTAGCTACATAATAGAATATTTCCAGAGACAAGATCTTGATCGAAATTTTCATAATCTTGGCATTCACCTACATACATATCCTCTTCTACAGAAGTACTGTTGTTCAAGGCATGAAAAGCAGAAACCATCTTGTACATCTTTCCATCATCCGTAGGAACTATAAAGAAACAAATATACAAGTTACAAACCCGTAATATTATTCGATTTGAAATGAAAATATGTATAGTTTGAGTAAGGAATGAAGGGCTTACTTGCGAATCCTACGCCTGGAATAGTAACATTGTTGCCTAAGGTTACGGAATTATAGTAAACTCTATCATGAGAAGTGGCACCAACAGTGAAAATCCAAGGACTAAAAGAAGACATGCTTTTAGGCGATGGACCGGTATTTCCTGCTGCTTGGACTACAAAAATTCCAGATTTTACAGCGGAAAGTATAGCCATATCTATAGGATTAAAGAAAGTAGCAACACCGGGAGGTTTTCGGTTTGGTGTGATTGATAAACTTAAAATATCTACTCCATCTTGAGCTGCCTGAAAAATTCACAAAACCATTGATAAAAAGGGTCTTCAAACATGAAAGAATTTGATTACATTTAGTTCTTAATTTGTAAACCTGATCTATAGCTGCAACAACATCTGCAGCAAAACCTCCAAAACTCTTGTATAATGCTTTGTAAACAGAAATGCTGAAAACAAAGTTCGAAAACATAAAGACTAAGTAACCTTGTGAACATTTTACTATTGATCCAAGTTCTGTTTTCTTTCACTTACTGCGCACGAGGAGCAATTCCACTAGCATTTCCAAAGTTCTGGTTAGAAACTATCACTGGAACTCCATGGTTACCCGCTGCAATCGAAGCTGTGTGTCTGTATATGTATCCAAAGTATCAAACTTTAAGCTTCAAACTCTGTTTTTCTATGCTATAGTCAATAGTTACACTTACGTTCCATGGCCATCTCCATCGAATGGCGAAGCGTAATCTTCAGATGAGTTAAAGATTCCTCTAGTAATAGCGGATTGCGCGAAATGCCTGGCTCCAATAAGCTTCTTATTGCAAGATCCGGATGGAAAATCCGGTGTAACTTCACAAACACCTGAGAAATGCTTAGGGACTTGATATGACTGCTGAGAATTATTCATGTCATTGTCATTGAAACTAGGATGATTCGGATCGATTCCTGTATCGATAAATCCGATGACAATTCCTTCACCAGCATTCTCAAATCCACCTTCTTTGCTCCATGCTCCTTCTGGTAAACCCATAAACTGTGGAGTATAAGTTGTTGCTGTCCTAACGGAATAATCCAACACTATGTTTGCTACTTCCCTTCTCTCTGAAAGCTTCTCAGCCTTAAGAACACAAGAAATCAAGAAGTCAAGATTATTCTTACAATGATCAAGAACTCAAGATTTGTTATTAGCTTACCTGTTGTGAGCTAACAAAAACAGCAAAACCATTGATTAGATAATGGTAGCTGTAAAGCTTTATATATTTCTCTCCTTTTAATGTCTTTCTCAAGAAAGAATCATGAGTTTGAGGAATAGATGGTATCTTGAACCTCCCATGACGTTTCCTAGAATTATTCCTATAAAATCCAAAATCAAACTCAATACTAAAAAGGGTATAGAGAGAATCTAGTGAACAACAAAAAAAGAAAAAGAATCAAAACTTTTAGTACCTTGGTTTCAATGTTGGTGTAAATTTAGAAGTATGTCCTTGTTTGGATCTTTGATGTTTATGTCTAATTTGTTTAAGCTCTTCTTCTTCAAAAAGATGAACAAGAGGAGGTTGTTTAAGTGTGACAATGTACACGGCAGAATCATCATCACCATTATCATCATCATCTTGTTGTTGTTGTCCTAAAGTGTTTGACAAAAACCCCAAAAAGATCACAAGTAACAAAAACCAAAAATTCAACAACATAACTCTTGCCATTTTTTCTTTTTCGTTTTGTCTCCCTTCTAAATCAAGAAAGTGGAAAAGAAAAGCAATAGGGTTTTACACTTTCTACAAGGTTTTTATACAAAGAATGAATGAGTCATGAAACCACATTAACACCACTAAAATGAGAAAGATAATTTAAAGAAAAAGCTGCAAAAGAAGAAGAAGAAGCCATTAATAGCATTCATATGGTGAACAAGTGGAGTTGACAGAGAAGAAACAAACGCAAAAAAGAACGGTCTTTTCGTGTCGGAGGTCGGTGAAGCAAGAGTGCGCTTATATATATAATATTTTATGTATACAATAATCTTATATTATAAATTTATTTTTTTTAAACCTAGTTAAATATTTTTATTTAGAATTTTATAGAAGCTTTATTGTATGTAAGCATGTAGCATCGAAATTTTTGATAAATAGATAAAGAAGAACTGAATATTCTCACGAGAAAATGATCTTGGGCTGTGGAAAAAATAGTAATATGAGTGGCTGCCACTAACTTGGTACCCACATGTTTAAAGCGGAGGGGGAAAAGAAACACCTATCTTAATCTCAGTGCGCACAAACTCAAAGGGCTCTCTTTCTTTTTGGTTTTCTTTTAATTATTCAATGTTTTCCTTTTTGGATCGTCAATGAAAAAAGTAACAATTCACAAAAGCACTGAGATAATATGTTAGTTGAGTAAAATGGTTCATAACTCATTTCATTTAGGTTTTCAAGTAAGGTTATCTAGGTCCACCTATATGGCTATATCTACATTAAAATTTTAAGTTAATTCTTTTCATCACAAATTTATTTTCTACTTGAAGTATCGTATAGTATTATATGAGGTTCAAACTATATGATAAGGACATTTAAACTGAACCAACGCCAATAGAATATGATAGGTTGAGACACAAGAGATTGAAATTCATTCACTACAAGAAAAAGGGTCTAATTCTCACCACATTTCTGATCCACATTTCTGATCATTTTTAGTGGTTACAATATTTCCCCGTCCATTAATCCTCCACTTTTTAATGAAATGTCAATATAGTTAGAAAGTGGTCGGAAATTTCCAACTATAGCAAATAGTCAGTAAATGGTCAGAAATTGTCGTCCACATTTCAACCACTTTGAAGTGGTCAAAAAAATCTTCTGTCCACTAACCGACGAAACGTCATTTTGGTCAGAAAATGGTAGGAATTTGTGACCACATATAGTCATTAGAAAATGGTCAGTAATTGTTCACCACTTTCTGCCTACTTTTTGACCAATAAGTAGTAGAAAAATTTAAAATTTTGAATTTTGCAATAGCGCCGAATGAAATTTTCAAATTTTTTAAAATGGTAGGAAAGTGGNTGTGTCTATATATATCTCTTAGTAGAAGTTACAGAACATCATACCCAAAATTTGTACACAAAATGTCTTCAAATACAAATAATTTTCGAGCATGGATGTACAATGATAGTTGGGATTCAAGTACCGGATTAGTTACAAGGGAGTTTGCGGATGGACTTACCGAATTCATGTGGTTTGCAACGAAACAAGATATTTGTTTGCAAAGCGGTAAGATGTTCTGCCCATGTTCTCGTTGTCATAACAATAAATTTCTCGCTGTAGATAAGGTGTGGAACCATTTGTATCGAAATGGGTTTAGACCCAATTACAAGATTTTTTTGTTATCTTTCTTTACAATAATAATAGAAAAGGATGTTGTCTAGTTTTTGATTTTTATATTACATTCCTATCATTGACTATTTTTGTTATCTTTCTCTCTACAATAATAACTGTGTTTCGATGTTGTCTTGTACTTTTGTGTACAGATATGCTTCGGGAGAGTATGCGAGAGGAGTTTAGGCGTTACATGGAAGAACATCCGATAGATACTAATAATGAGACGCCAAATTTTGGAACAATTTATGAAGACTTCCAGAATTTCATGTCTCAAGAAGTTCCTTGCAATGCTAGCAACCTTTCTCAGCCACCTAATTCGACTAGAGCAGGCAGTTCCTCTAATCCAAATACAGAACAATCGGCGTCTGTCCCTCGGGTTACGCTTACGGTCGATGACCTTCTACAAGCACCAGGACGGGACAAGCTCACCGAACTGGATCCCGATCAGATTGGAAAAGCAATGTGGCAAGTGTTTTAACTCAGAATATTCTCTTAACTACTAATATTAAGTCACGATTTATATTTTGTATTGTCTAGCAGGTTCAAACATGATAACGGTGAAATTTCAAAAGCTATATTGACGATGCTTAAATCTGATCTGCCGGGGCCATATCCTACATTTCGTAGTCTTCCAAGTGATGTTAAAAAACGCTGGTTTCGAGCTTTTGCGGTAATGTAATTTATTTGTTTATGTCGTCGTTTTTGCATTGTTTGACACTTATCTTACTGCTTATTAACTTCCAGCAACAATTTAACTGGAATCGGAGCATTACTAAAACCGTGGCAATTGCTTTTGAGAAAAGAGCATAAGATTCGTTTTCGAGTCACTTGCACGAGTGGAAGGATAGATGGAAGCTAGGTAAAGGAAAACCAGATTGGATGGATCAAGATCTTTGGGTTGGGTACATTAGGATGTGGAAGGACGCAAAAGTTATTGACACTGCAAAGAAAAACACTCTCAACAAAAACAACACACGAGGGGGTTTGGGACCGTCTATACACACCACAGGAGCAAAATCGTTTGAGAGATGTAAAGACGAAATGGTAACTTTAAATTTTTTTCTGATTATTAAGAAACTATAAAGTTTGCTGTTAGTATTTAAGTAACTGATTATTAATTTTTTTCTGATTACTTAGATATATCTAAGTAACTGTTAGTATTTGTTTGCTTGGAATTAATGTTATTAGGAGCAAAATGGTTGAACCTATCTAGTTGCTTGATATATATGTTACGTCTATTGCTTGGAAATAATGTTAGAGCTATTTACGGTCATGTATTTGTTTATATATAATAAACTTATCCGGTTATGTTTCTTGGATTATTATTTGAAACCAAATTATATGTATGGTTTTGCTCTTGGATTATGAGTTGAAATATCTGATTTGTTTCTCTTGTCATGTTAGACGACGGCAAATGGTGGGATATAACCTGACAGGTTGACTTTCCTTGAGGATGTCCATCAAAGTCGCAAAACGGGGGAGATACGCGACAAGAAAGTTCACTAGATTGTGGATTTGGTGAGAGATGAGATAAAGATTCAGGAATCTCAAACTATATCTCAAGATGGGTCTACGCAAGCAGTCAAGCTCTCCGTAACTCAGATCAATGAACTTGTTTTCAAGGTATGTAAGTAAGTAAATAATGTTTCTAACAATATCAAAAATATGTTATGCTCAACTTCTTTGTTTAATCTTTAACGTTCTCAGGAAACACCAATGATTAAAGGACATCGTTTTTGTTTTGGAACACTTCTAGATCCCAGTTTTGAAGGTAGTTCCTCAACTTATATTTCGTCAAACCAAGAGGAATTATTGCGCATTGCCAATGAGAAGATTGCATCGGCAAACAAGGAAATTGCAATGTTGAAGAAAGAGGGAAAGGAGAAAGATAAGAAGATCAACTTTTTTGATCGAGTGACAGCGAAGCTTCTCGACAAATTTCCGGAGCTACGTGATGCGGACGACTACGACGATGACGGTGAGGAAGATGACGACGAGACTCAAGGATAGTTTATTTAAAAATTAATTTTTTGTTGAAAACTTATATATATATATATATTATTGTAGAAAATAAGATTTAATTATGTTGCAGAATCTATTTTTTTATAATTTATAAATTTTATATTTTTATTTTATTTTTCTTAAAATTTAAACATAAACTATCTAAATCATAAAACAAAAAAAACTATATAAATTATAATTTGGTAGAAAAATTGATGGGAAAGTAATCAAAATATTAGTAACAAAATCGTAGGAAATATTTTAAAT
>OVAN01008286.1:0-18392 GCA_900406275.1 Anastatica hierochuntica | reverse complement strand
AAATCGGTTTTGATATATTTATACTATAGTATATATGAAAATTATATTATTATAGTATAATTGCAAATGTGTAAGTTAGGGCAAGGCATTTGGGATCCTGTTCAGGTTCGGGTTGGGTTCGGATCTCGAACTCCAGTCCTATAGGATTTATTATGGTTTTTGAAAAGTTCGAATCAATTTTTTTCAGACGGGTTGGATTTTATAAAATTATTAAAACTCGAATAGATTCGATACTATTTCTGAAATCGAGCACTTTCGGGTTTTTCAGATTCGGGGTTGAGTTTTTTTTAGGTTTCTCCAATTTTTCGAATATTTCGGGTTTTTTGGATTTGAGTTCAGTTTAGGTTTTTCTGAATTTTTGGGTTTTTTGGAATTCGGGTTCGAAATTTTCATATTAAACAAGGCAAATATATGGATATAAAAGTATAAGAGTAAGGATGTATGTATATGTATGAAAAATTTTGGGGCACCCATATACAATTTCGAGTTTTGAATTCGACTCGGATAAAATCTGAAACCAAAAATATTTGAGTATAGAACCTGTTCGGGTTTTTTCACATGTTTTTTCGGGTTCAGTCTTGGAGTAAAAATTTGATTTTTGAGAAAATAAGATGAAAAGAGCTAATTTCATTCATATAAACATTTTTCAAATACCAAATTCTCAAACATAAAATAATATCCACAAACTATTATTCACATAAACAAATAATTTTTACGATAAAACTTAAACAATATAAAAGAAACACAATTATTTTGATTACTTAGTATTTTATTTGATTAATCTAATTTTATCACATATAAAAATTTGCAAAGTAATAAAATTTGAATATAATAACTATATGTAAAATTATTATACAGAATAATCTATTTTGAAATGGCGATTTTCAAAATGGAGAAACGGCAGGTGGCCGTCCAGTGTTAATGTCGCCGGCGAGCGAGCAAAATTGTCCTCAGGGTCAACAGGAGCTCATGGTCGGGTGGTCGTGTGACCTTGACGGTTGATTCTCGGAGCCTTTATGGTCGACATGGAGATACGGTGGGGATCGATTTTAATGGCGGAGTATCGTGGTGGCTATGGGCTAGAAGATCATCTCCGTTCTACGAGATAGTAGAGGTTCCGCAATCTTCAAAGGTGATTGGGACACAGCTAATCCTGTGCTTCGGTATATCTTTCCATAGAGGAGAGACATCTGATTTAGCTGGATTTTTGGTAACTCATACAGTGCGTAATCTTCTAGATATGGTGGGGTTTATGGCAAGAAGTCGATGATAGTTGTATTTGGGATTTTCTTGAAGTAAAGCGTTCTTAACTTAGCCATAAGTTTAGGGATTTTCATCTCCCCTCACATCTCATCAGATCCTGGATTACGATTGGGCATTTATTGGTATCGATTGCTTTTGATTTCTTGTCAGGAGGCTGCTCCCGGTATATATTCACAGAGGCATCGACATGAACAACACCACATATTCAAGCCTTCGCCTCTTAGTTCTCGAGAAAGGCAAGCGGACGAGACCTTTCTCTTTTGTTTGGTATTTGGTGCCTTTCACGGGACTGTTTCTGACTCTAAGTCACAGTTATTACTGGAAGTTCTGGGATCAATTCAGATGGCTCAACTTGGTGTTTCAAACGGGAAAACCATGTTGCGTACTACGTCAGTAAGGATTTCAGCGGCTGCGATAGCGAAGCGAGTGAAACAATTCTCACTAACAATCATTGGCAGACTTATGAATCCGGATAAACGGATGATGGAGAGTCTAATGGCTAACCTTCCAAAGATATGGAAGTTGGAAGGGAAGGTAGAAGGAGGAGAGTTGGGTAATGGGAAGTTTCAGTTCACTTTCTTGAATGAGAGGGATCTCTTGGATGTCCTAAGCTATGGACCGTACCATTTTGATGGATGGATGGATGGTCTCCATAGTCCGATGAGAGCCGGTGGTGTTGCCTTCATATCCTTCGGCCATCACTTTTTGGGTTAAAGTAGATGACAATCCAATGCATTTATGGGACGAAGAGACGATCCAGGCTGTTGGTAAAGCAATCGCCGAGGTTAAAGATTATGATGAAGCTACTAGAAGCGTTTTGGTCACTGTGGATGGGTTTAAGCCCATCACCTTTGAAATGGTGGTTCCTTTTGAGCATGGTGAGGAGATTACGATGAGTCTAAAGTACAACAAGCTCTTTGGATTTTGTAAGAACTGCAACAGACTTACTCATGATGTTTCTCTATGTCTGGAGTTGAATGAGGCTCTGCCTCAAGGTGATCAACTAGTACCGGCTATTACTGGACAAAACTCGCAATGGCCAGGAATGTTTCAAGAGGGTATGCGTAAGCTTCCAGTGAAACGAGCATTGGATTTGGAGTTTAGTGAAAGCACGAATCAGACTAATCTCGGCAGAACTGGGAAAAGACTTGATTCCATGGTTTCTCAGGGTGGGAGGAGAGCGTCCTACGCTGAGATGGTGTCGAGGAATGATGATAACAGTGGTACTAACATAATGGCTCGTCCGAAGGGGTTTAAAGGAGGTAAATGTAGGCATGGGAATAAAGATACTAGATTGGAGGAAGGCAGCTCCTCCTACGGATAGAAACAAATGCATGTATGGCCGAAGCCGTTGTATCATGCTAGGTCAGGGCCTCGCCAAGAGCAACAGCTGCTAGTTCAGCAGCAGCCCTTACACCCCTCTAATAATGACAAAGGTAAGGATGTAGCCGCGGACGATAGTGGGGATCAAGGGAACTCATCCTTTGCTTTGGATGACATTAATAAAAATGATGACCTCCTCGAGGAAGAGGGTGAGTTGGTTGCGGGAAACGCTTCAGGGGATAATGAGCTAGAATCGGTCTACCTGCGACGGACGATGAGTTGGACGGTTTTGAACAGGGGCTGGATGATGAGGTTTGGTCTCCAGAACAGGAAACAAAGCCTCATATGGCCGAAAATGAGACTGATGCTTTGATTAGCACTGATGGTATCGATACTATGGCTTCCTCTGGTGCTGAAGGTACATCTCACGGTACACTTAATCCTTTAGGCACTATTGCTGGACTTGTCTCTGAATTTAAGGATATTAAGTTGGATAATACACGGTCTAGTCACTATAAAGATAGTAAAAGTCCTTGAAAATGAAAGGATTGACTATAAGGAATTAATAGGGCTTCAACTGGTTCTAAAGCGTTATTCTCTCGTGTTGGTGTTGCAGGAAATAAGACTCAGGGTGGAGTGGCTAAGGGAGGTACAAAGGGTACGATACTTCCCAAGATATCTAAGAAATGAATGGTGGACCCCTCAAAACCACCGACTCACCAGTGAAGATCATGAACTAGAACTGTCAGGGTCTAAGAGGGGATTTGACACCTGACACACTAAGAGTTCTACGGAATAAATTTAGGCCTGATATCATATTTTTATCAGAGACTAGACAATCTTCATTTTATTTAAAAAAGTTTCAAGTTGAGTTTGGTTTTAATAATTTGTATATTGTGGAACCGATTGGCCTCAGTGGTGGTCTAGCTATTTTTTATAATAATGAAATAAAACTTGATGTTTTGTTTTTTAATAATCGCATAATAGATGTGAATGCTTCCTTCTATGGTTTTAGAGTTTCAATCTCTTTTGTCTACGGTGACCCGGTGGCTGCGAATAGGTCGATTGTTTGGGACAAACTAATGGAACTAGGAACAAATAGATCAAATGCATGGTTAATAATAAGTGATCTTAATGAGCTAACTAGGAACCATGAGAAAAAAGGGGGTAAAATGAGAGCTGCGGCTTGATTCTTCCCTTTTAACCTTATGCTAAGTCACTGTGGAATGACATAATTTCCGTGCGCAGGTGATCAATTCTCATGGAAAGGGACGCGAAATAAACAAAATGTCCGATGTAAACTGGATAGAGTGGTTGGAAATGAGGAATGACATAATGTTTTCAACCATTCAAGGGTGGAATATTTAGTGAGAATAGGGTCTGATCATCGGCCAATACTGTTAAAATCAAACTATAAATCGGAGGGGTATCACAGAAACTTCCGTTTCGATAAGATATGGGTAGGGAAGGAAGGTCTAGCAGAAGCCATAGATAGTGGCTGGAACCGTACAAGAAACTTTAGGATTTCAGCTTTTGTGGATAAGATTCATAACAGCCGAAATTCAATTTCTTGGTGGAGAAAAAACAATGTCCCGCCAGGGAAAGAGAGGATCGGCTCACTGAAAAACAAGTTAGAGGAAGCTCAAAATAATGACTCTGTATCTCTGGATATTATTGTGGATATTAAAAGGAAACTCCAAGAAGCTTATAGAGATGAGGAAGTATTTTGAAAACAAAAAAGTAGAAATTTATGGCAAAAGGAGGGCGACAGACATATACCAAATTTTTCCATGCTACAACTAAGCAGATGAGAGCAAGGAACCAGATTACGGGATTATTTAATTCACAAGGGACATGGGATGACTCTTCAGATGGTGTGGAAGATATTGAGGTTGAGTATTTTAATGTTCTTTTTAAGAACACAAGGATAGGGGATTTCACTCAGATCCTTGAAAACGTTGAATCTGTTATATCAGATAACATGAACCAGAATTTAACTAGGGATATTACGGAATCAGAGGTTAGGTCTGCACTTTTTGCCATGCATCCTGAAAAAGCACCTGGACCCGACGGGATGACAACTCTGTTTTTCCAAAGGTATTGGGAGACATTGAAGGAGGATATAGTTTCTCTGGTCCAAGATTTCTTTAGAATCGGGCGGTTTGATGCACGTTTGAATGAAACCAATATCTGTCTAATACCAAAGACGGATCAATCTAAGAGAATGACATAGTTGAGGCCAATCAGCTTATGGAACGTGGCATACAAAATTATTGTGTCTGCGGTTGAAAAAAATTCTCCCTAGTGTCATTTCGGAACACACAGTCGGCCTTTGTCTCTGGAAGGTTGATTACGGATAATGTCCTGATCGCTCAGGAAATATTTCACAGCCTGTGTACTAATCGGAGGCGCCGAAATGAATTCATGGCTATTAAAACATGCATGAGTAATATTGATCAAATCAATTATCAAAGGGAACATTTGAAAGAGAAGCTTAACATACTAAAAGGAGTTATGGTACTACTGGAGCTGTATAAATGGTACTACTGGAACCAAACAATTGGTACAACTAAGGTCTGGACGAGATCTGGTTGTGTGTTAACTTTAGTGAGGGGACCACTAAGACAACATTGATGAGCTGGCGCATCTAGAGAGGTCACCAACGGTCCAATACAGTTGGTGCCTTCTCATTATTAGCCAATCATTGTTCATTCCTTATTTAGTATGTTTGAAAGTCTAGGTTCATTATTCCTTTTGTATCTTTCTTATCTTCTAAAGCCTATAAAGGCTAACAGTTGTTTATTAATAAAAATTAAGTCTTTCCATTATCATTCTTTCTTTATAATGTTCTTAATAATGTTTTTCAATCCATCTTAGATTCTTGTTACTACTAAAACAAATTTCATATTCTCTAAATTCTATCATGGTATCACAGTTGTTGGTTACAAATTCTTAAAGATTCTGGATCTTGTTCTTCATTTTCTGGTTTTGTTTCACAAAAGGATTTCAAAACTCTCGGATCTTCCTCAAAGTCAGCAACTTTCTGTGGATTTGGGTGAATATCTCTTGGATCTCCAACAAAGAAAGTTACTTTCTTCGTAAATCCGTGAGTTTGAGTCTTTAAGAGATGTGTTCTTCGTCGGTTTTTTTTTAAAAGCTAGCTTCTTTACGTCGGGTGTTCATCAAGTCTGCTCATTTCTAGCGGTTTCTTAAGCAAAGTGAGTGTATTTCCGTCAAAGCTAGCTCCTTTCATTAAAGTTATTCAAGAACAAATCGTTTTCTTCAAGTTTGATTCGGTAAAGCTACTCCCTTTCTTCAAATCTTAAGTATAAAAATGGAAGAA
Source organism: Anastatica hierochuntica (assembly GCA_900406275.1). Taxonomy (NCBI): domain Eukaryota; kingdom Viridiplantae; phylum Streptophyta; class Magnoliopsida; order Brassicales; family Brassicaceae; genus Anastatica; species Anastatica hierochuntica. The sequence continues at coordinate 12,463 of OVAN01008286.1, read as the reverse complement.
ATGATTCAAAGTAGTGCTGGTCTTAAACCCGTGATTATCTCGGTTATGTTAAAGGGCTCTAACTATACGTTGTGGTCTAGAACTATCAAAACCTCCATTTGTGGCAAAGGTCTTTGGGAACACATCTTGGAAGACAAGAGTGTAGGCGAAGATGAAGATTCAAAGGAGAAGGATGAGGTTTCAAAGAGAGAAGAAGCTAAGTGGTTCCAAGAGAATCAACTTGTACTTGGTTTCCTTCAAAACTCTTTGGAACCGTCTATATTGGAGGCTTACTCCTATTGTGAAACCGCAAAATCTCTTTGGGATACTCTTAAGAGAGTATATGGAGATGTTTCAAACCTTAGTCGCATCTATGAGATTAAGAAAGCCATCAATGAGTTGAATCAAGAGGACTTAGACTTCAAAAGGTATCTTGGTAAGTTACAATTTCTTTGGAGTGAGCTTGATGCTTTAAGACCAAGTTCTATAGATCCAAAGATGCTAAATGAAAGACGTGAACAAGGTAAGACCTTCGGTCTACTTCTCAATCTAAATTCAAGCTACAATGATGTCATCAAATCCATTCTAAGGGAGACTAAGCTTCCTAGCTTTGAAGAAGTGTGCTCTCGAGTACAAAAAGAAGAAAGGTCTATCGGCTTGTTTGATGGGAAGAAAGAACTAGTGACCACTCACAAAGGAGTATTCAAGGCCGAAGAAAATAAGACTTAGGTGTGTGATAATTGTCATAAGAAGGACCATCTCAAGGAGAAGTGTTGGATTCTCCATCCACACTTGAAGCCGGAAAAGTTTAAGGACTCCAAGGATTCTAAAGCCAATCTAGCTCAAGGAAAGGATCAAGCCAAAAGCTCTAATCAAGGAAGGGAGTTGGCATTACATGCGTCTATAGAGTATGTAAACAAGAGTGACTTAGAGGATCTTATCAAGGCTTATGTCTCTAAGCTCGGTACCTCTTACTTAACCTCTCATTTAAATGCAAATTTGGATCATAAGCTTGTTGTAGATTCAGGTGCCTCTCACTATATGATTAGAAATGCTAAGTTACTAAATAACTTAGATCGTAAAATGGTAGGGAAGATCATAATTGCTGATGGCAAGAGTGTTCCAATAGAAGGAACCGGTACTTTGAATCTATTTAACAAGAAAACCGATGCTTTTTATATCCCTAAGTTTAAATCAAACTTAGTTTCGATTAAAATAGCAAATAATGATCTTAAATGTAACATTGTTTTCAGTCCTAATGATATTAAATTTCAGGATATTGAGAATGGTAAAGTTCTTGGAAAAGGAGGAACCGAAGATGAGCTCTATGTCATCAATAATGCTTCTTCAAGATTGGCGGATCTTAGCTCTTCTTTAGCTTTAAATTCTAGCATTTCCTCTAATAAAAGTGTATTGTGGCATGCTAGATTAGGCCACCCTCACTCTCATGCTCTTAATTTGATGTTACCTAATGCTTCTTTTGATCATACAATTTGCGAGGCAAGTATTCTTGGTAAACATTGTAGGTTTGTGTTTCCTAAATCTACTACTATCTATGAGCATTGCTTTGATTTAGTACATTCGGATGTATGGACTTCTCTTTGCATATCTAGAGATAGACATAAATACTTTGCTACATTCATTGATGAAAAGTCTAAATATACATGGGTAACATTATTACCATCTAAGGATAGAGTATATGAAGCCTTCATTAATTTTCACAAATATGTTACTAATCAATTCAATGCTAAGATAAAAGTGTTTAGATCAGATAATGGAGGAGAGTACACAAGTCAAATATTCAAGGAATGCTTAAGCAAGCATGGGATATTGCATCAAACAAGTTTTCCTTATACTCTTCAACAAAATGGAGTAGCGGAAAGGAAGAATAGACACCTAATGGAAGTGACAAGAGCAATGATGTTTCAAGCTAATGTTCCAAAGAGGTTTTGGGGAGATGCGGTTTTGGCCTCATGCTATCTAATCAACCGAATTCCGACAAGGGTTTTACAAGGCTTGTCGCCATTTGAGGTACTCAATCGAACCAAACCTTTCATTGACCACTTACGTATTTTTGGGTGTGTTTGCTTTGTATATGTTCTAGGAGATCAAAGGAACAAATTGGAAGCTAAGAGAACTAGGTGCATATTCCTTGGAGATTCAACAACACAAAAAGGCTACAAATGTCATGATCCTTCTACCAATAAGAGCTTTGTGTCTAGAGATGTGAAGTTTATTGAGGATCAAAGATATTATGACAAAAAGGAAAGAGAGGATCTAGAGGAGTTATCTAGACCGTCAGACCTAGCATCAAGTTTGAAGTTCTTGTTAGATCATTTGGGTAATGGTAGGCTCAAGGATTCAAGACAAGATACTACTCCATCAAATCAAGAGGATAATGGAGAAAATCGAGAAGAAGAATGAGGTGCAACAAATCATGAACAACCTCAAGCTCAAGCTCAAGCGGAAGAGTCCTTTCAAGACACAAATCAAGAAGTACATATCCAAGAGGAGAAAGAGCATATGGTTGACGAGGAAGTAGTTGTACCAGTTACACCGGAAGAACATATAGTTGAAGAGGAAGTAGTTGTATCAGTTCAACCATTAAGAAGGAGTGCTAGACTCAAGAAGAATACAAGAGTTTATTACAACAATCTAGCCGTGGCTCACCCAATACAATTCGTATGTTCTATTGACCTCTTACCACCAACTCATCAAGCATTTCTTATTAAAATTGAAGAGCATGAGATTCCGCAAAGCTATGAGGAGGCTAAGGAAAAGAAGGTGAGCAATGGAAAGAAATCACACTTGGGATGTGGAAGATCTTCCAAAAGGGAAGAAAGCCATTACTTCTAGATGGATTTTTACTATCAAATACAAGAGTAATGAAGATATAGAGAGATACAAAGCTCGGCTAGTTGCAAGAGGGTTCTCTCAAACTTATGGACAAGACTATACCGAAACTTTTGCACCGGTAGCAAAACTAAACAAATTAAGGGTAGTTTTCTCATTGGATACCAATCTCTCTTGGGATCTTTGGAAAATGGATGTAAAGAATGCATTCCTTCGAGGAGAGTTCAAAGAAGAAGTGTATATGGTTCCACCTCCCGGTCTTGAAGATCTTTGTAAACCCGGAAAACCTCTTAGACTAAGGAAGGCTATTTATGGATTGAAACAATCACCAAGACTTTGGTATCAAAAACTGAGCTCAAATCTCCTTGATCACGGTTTTAAAAGGTCACATTCAGATCATACCTTGTTTACACTCAAAAGCTCAAAAGGACTTGTAGTCATTTTGGTGTATGTGGATGATCTCATCATTAGTGGAGATGACAAGGAAGGAATTCAGCGTGCAAAAGATATTTTAAAGGAAGCATTTGATATTAAAAATCTTGGTGAATTGAAGTATTTCCTTGGTCTTGAGATCTGTAGGTCTCCGGAAGGATTGTTTGTATCTCAAAGAAAGTATACGCTTGATCTTCTCAAGGAAACCGGTAAACTTGGTTGTAAATCAGCAAAGGCACCTCTTGAGGATGGTTACGAGGTCAATAGAAAAGGGAGCAAGGAGATGAGAAGGTCAAAGATGTTGAGCAATATAGAAGACTTGTTGGGAAACTAATCTATCTCACACTCTCTAGGTCGGATCTATGCTTTGCGGTTAATCAAGTAAGCCAACACATAAAGGAGCCATCGGTTTATCATTGGTCTATGGTTGAAAGGATCTTGAGATACATCAAATGATCACCGGGTCAAGGCATTTGGATGGAAAATAATGGAAATACCGAAATTGTAGGATATTGTGATGTGGATTGGGCAGGAGATATAATAGATAGGAAGTCTACAACCGATTTTTGCACTTTTATTGGTGGGAACCTAGTAACTTAGAAGACTAAGAAGCAAAAGGTTGTCTCATATTCAAGTGCGGAAGTGGAATATAGAGCTATGAGGAAGCTCACCAATGAATTGACTTGGCTAAAGACTCTACTCAAAGACTTTGGGATCAAGCAAAAGCATCCTATTACATTTCATTGTGACAATCAAGCTGCCATACATATAGCTTCTAATTTGGTATTTCACGAAAGGACCAAGCACATAGAGATAGATTGTCACAAGGTTCGAGAGAAGATAGAAGAAGGAGTCATTCTTCCATGCTACACAAAGAGTGAAGATCAACTCGCGGAAATCTTCACCAAAGCCGCAAGTATCAAGGTTTGCAATCATATTTGTGAGAAACTTGGACTTGTGGACTTGACATTACCTCATTGATCAAATGCCCCCTACCTCATTAGATCATACTCTTTTTCCCTCAATGTGGTTTTGTCCCATGTGGTTTTCCACATTGAGGTTTTTAATGAGGTGATACTAATGAGTTCTCTCTTCCAAGTTTAGACTTTTCGGGTGATTCCAAAGTCTAAACTTGAGAGGGAGTATTGATCAAATGAATTATCAAAGGGAACATTTGAAAGAGAAGCTTAACATACTAAAAGGAGTTATGGAACTACTAGAGCTGTATAAATGGTACTACTACAGCCGAACAATTGGTAAAACTAAGGTCTGGACGAGATCTGGTTGTGTGTTAACTTTAGTGAGGGGACCACTAAGACCACATTGATGAGCTGGCGCATCTAGAGAGGTCACCAACGGTCCAATACAATTGCTGCCTTCTCATTATTAACCAATCATTGTTCATTCCTTATTTAATATGTTTGTAAGTTTAGGTTCATTATTCCTTTTGTATCTTTCTTATCTTGTAAAGCCTATAAAGGCTAACAGTTGTTTATTAATAAAAACTAAGTCTTTCCATTATCATTTTCTCATCATAATATTCTTAATAATGCTCTTCAATCCATCTTAGATTCTTGTTACTACTAAAACAGATTTCATATTCTCTAAATTCTATCAAGTAAGGCTTATGATCGAATTGAATGGCCTTTCCTAGAAGCAGTTTTGCAGAAACTCGGTTTTGGGCAGGTCTGGATATCTTGGCTAATGTGGTGTGTGTGGACGGTCTCATACAAAGTTCTTTTTAATGGAAGACCAATGGGGAACATAGTCCCTCAACGAGGACTAAGACAGGGTGACCCTTTATCACCATATCTATTTATTATTTGTACGGAAGTACTTATTGCGAATATTTAACGTAAGGAACGTGAAGGTGTCATATCGGCGTCCAGATAGCTCATCACAGTCCACCAATATCACACCTTCTCTTTGCAGATGATAGTCTCTTTTTCTGTAAAGCGTAAGGCTCTCAGTGTCAAGCCGTCTTGGATGTCTTCAGAGATTATGGGATTGCGTTAGGGCAAGTTATAAATTTTGATAAATCATCGGTGATCTTTGGTAAAAATCTCCCAGAACAGACAAAGGTGTTGTTGAAATCGAAGTTAAACATTACAAAGGAAGGTGGTATGGGTACATATCTTGGGATACCAGAAAGTTAGGGCGGCTCTAAGAGCCAGATTTTTAAATTTGTCAAAGAGGGACTCGGAGAAAAAGTGAACAGATGGTCATCCAAGTTCCTCTCCAGAGGAGGTAAGGAGATCCTGATAAAATCAATCGCTCTTGCCTTACCCAATTACGTCATGTCATGTTTCAAGCTCCCCCAAGTGTTAACTTCAACGTTAACTAGTGCGATCGCTAAATTCTGGTGGAGCTCCAATGGATGTAACCGCGGTCTCCATTGGTTTGCATGGGACAAATTATGTATTCCAAAAGAGAATGGAGGCTTAGTTTTTCATTCTTTGGAGGATTTTAACACAACCTTATTGGCCAAACAATTATGGAGACTTATCCAGTTTCTGGGGTTGCTGGTTGTTAGGGTACTACGAGGCCGATATTTCAAGAATACTCACCCGCTAAACGCCAAAAAGCCGCACTCACCTTCATATGGATGGCGGAGTATTTTTTCGAGTCAGGCATTATTGCGGCAAGGAATCAGGATCCGTATAGGATCCAGAATAAATACGTCGGTCTGGTAGGATCCATGGATTTCGGACGTTGAACCGCGTCCGGAAAGGGGTCTGGGTAGTGCTTGGTATCCAGATTTACAAGTTTTCCAATTGATCAATCCTATAACGAGAGATTGGCATTTACCACTATTACAAGACTATGTTACCCAAGAGGATGTGGAATTAATTTGGGGCATTCATCCTACTCGTATCATTACATACGATAACGTGATATGGCATTATACAAAATCAGGACAATACACGGTTAGATCGGGATACAAACTCTTTAATAAATTGGAGATAACTCGAATTAATAATAATGGATGGGACCCAAGATTAGAGACTTTGAGAGCGTATATATGGACAATAAAGTGCCCGCGTAAAATTCAACATTTCCTCTGGCAACTTATTATAGGGACTTTAGCGGTCACCACGGAACTAACCCACAAGGGAGTACAATGTGACATAATTTGTAAGCGTTGTACTTCTGCTGAGGAGACAATTAACCATATCCTTTTCCGTTGCGAGTCGGTTAGGCACATTTGGGACTTCGCTAAGGATCCAGAAAGGCTAGAGGCTTTTCCCACAACTTCAGTTTATACGAATATGGACTATCTTTTTTGGCGAACTCCGTTGAGGAATCAGGACAAGGATCGTTATGATCTTTTTCCATGGATTTTATGGTTAATATGGAAAGCTAGAAATAAAAAAGTCTTTCAAGGGATAGATTTAGACACAGATTTGATCCTAAAGGATGTAGAGACGGATTGTCTAGCTTGGAAGGAAGCACAAGTCTTGGCCCCTCCAGACGAGGAAAGTTTAGTTGTGGAGAATACGTTTTCCGATGGTTTAGTTTGCCAGGTAAATGGCTCATGAAAGCAATCAGATCCCACCTCTGGACTTGGGTGGATATGTAAAGACAGAGATAATGGGGGTAATTCTTATGGGAGCAAAATGTCAGCGATGCAGTCTATCACCACTACATTCAGAGATGGAGGCTCTATCTTGGGCGATGACAGAACTACATGAGCGCGGAATAGATTGTCAGACATTCTAGACAGACTGCGCAGAACTCATCAAGATTATCCAAGACCCTGTTGGATGGCCGGCCTTTTATTCGCTGCTCCAAGATCATCAGAGGCTTCAAGGACATTGCCCATGTTTTCAGCTGAAACTCATCCCGCGTGTGATGAATACACAAGCAAATAGCCTGGCGCGAAGATCCCGTATTTTTTTCACTGATTATATTTTCTTACACTCTTCTCTTCCAAGTCGGTTATCCAATTCGGGTGAACACTTATAATTAATGTGTGGTTGACAAAAAAAAATCTAATTTATTAAAATAGAGTCACTATTTTTTTACTGTTGACAAGTCATAGTAGTACTATTTAATTAATTACATATAATATATTTTGATTATTTATATTAATCAATTATATATAATATTTCTAAGAAATCTTAGTAATTAATAAAGATATTAATAATAAATAAATTTTAACTATAGTTTTGAATTTTAATTTTTGTTATAACAAAATATGTTGAGAAAAATTTAACAAAATAGTACTAAAAATCTTAAATATTTTTATTAAATAATGTATTATTTAATTTCGTAATTAGTAATATAATATTATTATAAAATAAAGTTAATTAAAATTTTATTATAAAAATTAAAAATTCTAAACTAAAATAAATTCATTATTAAATTCTATATTATATTAAATAGAAGTATTATATGAATTAAAATATATTTATAAAATAAAAAAAATCTCCGCTCGGACGTGCGGGTTAAAATCTAGTTTCATGTTTAAGATTGAACCCCATTTAAATTCAGTTTAACTATTCGTCGATTTCCGGATTTTTACTGGATTAATCTGGTCTTTTAACCTGTTTAATTTTTTTGGATATATTATTGATCCGACCCGACTATATTAACCGGTTTAATCTGGTAGTTATATTTTAACTTTTTCTATGAGTGAAATGCAATGTTTTTAAAATTATGAGAACTTTTAATACAAAGAATCATTATGTTTTTTTGTCACTAAAAGAATTATTAAGTATTTATGAAATTCTTTATATGAGTACTGCTATAAGAAATCCGACAACGATAATACAAATGAATTGACTTTACATTTGTATTATTGTTTACCCTGTGACATAAGTATATGGTAGGAGAAACTAATTTTCATTTTTGACATCGACAACCAGACCCGACCCTTAGCTAAAGTAAGCAAAGCTAGGGCTTTAGGCATTACAAAATATAATTAAATGTTGAGGCATCAATTTATCAAATTTTTGCGATGGTGTAGTGGAAAGGTGGCTGTAAAATATGTTAGAGGTTTTGAGTTCGACACCACCTTGTGTCATTATTTTCTTTCAGAGTTATATTGTTAATGGATTTAACTTTTGGGCTTTAAGCATCAAAAGCGTTTGGACCAGCCCTGTCGACAACTAATATCGTTAATATGTTTAGATAATAAAAATATTGTTCTTTACTATTGATTTTTAATAATAAAAACAATAATTATTTTTAAATCTCTTTTTGAATTAGATTATATCAAAAAAACTAATCTTAGGGTTTAAAAGCGCGGATCAAAATCTAATACTACATAATAATTATGTTTAATCATACTTTTATGTATAATTTTTAACGCCCCTTTTCCGGATAAACCTTCCCTTTTAGATTATTACTTAAAAACTTTTTAATAGACCTAATTTTATTCTAGAAAACATCATTACTTAAATCACCCTAATTGGATCTAACTTGGATTTTGATACCATATAGTGATTCTTACCCCGTTTAAATATTACATGCATTCACTACAGGTATAATTTCACATTGCATACATACGAAATACCAAACTGAACTTGAACCCAGAACTTTTCTACAAGTTTCATATACCATAATGGTAATAGAAATGTTTGTGTAACTTATCGAAACAGAAATAAAATAGAAAAGGATTGAATGCCAAGTTTGTTAAATTTCAACTTTGTTCATGGTTTTTTTTTCCAAACTGAACTGTCTCAAGCAACCCAAAACGAATCCAAGATACATACCAGGATTTTGATGCGTAAAGACATCCCAATTGTTCAGATCTTTTCCATCGGTTAAGAACGCACCTTCATGCTGTAAGGATATAAATTAAAAGAGACAAATAAGAATTTTTTTTATCAAAATTTTCAAATGAACCGTAAAGAAGTACCTGGTAAGCAGAAGAAGCTGTGCCAAAGAGAAAGTCAGAAGGAAATGGAGATGAATCTTCTGAATAATTTTGATGAAGACATGAACAGTGAAGAGGAAGCAATAAGCTTTGTAATAAATAAATTATAACGAAGTTGGCAGAACTTTTCATCTTGTTTTCTTGTGTTTATCTTTGAGGTTTGGTGTACGCTTGTCTGAGTCTATACTTATATTAAAAAATGGAGAATCTTTTAGATGCATGATTGAGTTTTGTCTAGTCTTTTCAAAAAATTTAAGAGTCTCCAATTTCTACCTACTAAATATATTCCAAGCTTTTTAAGATCACAGACTATTACAGACCAGGACTACATAGCCTTTCATACTTTTCCATATCTTATAATCAAATATTTTCTACATCCATTATTATAAAATTCCAAGAAATCATGAGACTTTGAAATATCAACTTGTGCAGAACAACTACGCCTAACTCCTTTAATCTTTTTGGGCTGCTCTACATTCTTAATATATAATTCATTTAGATAAAAAATTGATTATTTTTGAAATATCAAAATATGAGTGTTACGGAAAAAAATTATTTTCAAAAGGTTCTAAAAGAGTAGACAGCTGGTAATCAAAGAAATCGCTACCACTTGTCAACTACTGCATGCAATATGCAATGCATATTACTGCCCCAAACCCTATTCTATAGTGCTTAGGAAAGCAACTATACAATTCTAATGGTCTTTTTATCTCTACCGATAACAGCTTGGGATATAGATTTATTGCCATCTATGATGCACGGGACACCAATTTGGTGACGTCCCCTGTCTTGGAGACAGTTCGGATACGGGGATACTGCGGAAACGCCGCGGAAACGCCACGGAAACGTATCTAAAACGTTTCTGGCACGGTGGGGACGACAATCAATATCGGAGACGGCGGTGGCAGAGTTTGGGAACGTTTCCGAGACGTTTTCCATATAAATTAAGTGTACCCTAATAAAAAAAATGTTATATTAATTTCTATTTGTTTTAGAAATTTTTTTAGAATAGGAAAAATACCTAATTTAAATGATTAGGGTTTGTTTTTATTTTTTTATATAAACAGAGATTCTCTCATCTTCTTCTCATCTAAGATTTTCCATTGTTAGTACTCGAGATGAAACTCAGGGATGAACAAATTTTCCGAACCAAACCGAATTTAAATGGTTAACCAAAGTAACAGAAGTTCATTGTTGGGTTAAAAATGGTCACGACGAAATCAATACCTAAAAAGCACAACGGAAATGTTGTCTCTCTTTCGAGAACGAAAATCGTAAGAGGATTATCAATTCCGAGGCTCTTATCATCTAGACGATCTCCTCTCAACCATACGTCGAAACCCCGCGTCTAGTCAACCGTAGGTGATCGCTTCGCAAAGTCTAGTCACTCTTGATGAGCAATTAAACGCAAGAATATCGAAATCAACGCCCGAGACTTCCGTATAACTCCCGAGAGATCTCAATAGACAAGTTTCAAAGCGATAAGGAGTCAACGTGAACGTCGGATAACCACGTCGCTTCGGAAACACGAACAAGGTCTAGTCGCCCGTAGGCGACTAGACTCTCGGGAAGCCTAGTCGCCCATTGGGCGACTAGACTCTCGGAAGGTTTAGTCGCCCAATGGGCGACTAGACTCGTGCCAAATCTAGTCGACCATTGGGCGACTAGACTCATGACAAGTCTAGTCGCCCACGGACGACTAGACACGGACAACGTCTAGTCGTCCACGGTTGACTAGACCACGTCTTCTCGATCATCTTCTCCTTCGAATCTCGGTTTGATTGTCTCTTGTTTCGTCTCGATTGGAGTTTCCGTTAAAGTTTCGGGATAATAATCGTAAAGGCTTGTTCTTTGCGTAAAAACTTCGAATCGATTGTATAAAACGATAACGATTAACTCGAAGATCAATATCATCTGAACTATACGATTGGTCTTATCATTTCGCAAGACCATCACTGCGTAATCGCGCGAAGAACGATTTTTCTAAAAGAAGTCGTAAAAGTCACTTAGTCGCAAAACAGCCCAGGAAGGCCCAAAACGCGATAAAAGTCCGCTTACGATTCCGGAGGAGAATGAGCCAAACTATGTCAACGATTTACCTGATTTCTAGCGTATGAGAAATGGGAAAAAGCGATAAAATCAAGTTTAGAGATAAATATGGAAAATCGTGAAGATAAGGAATATTCTCGAAAAAAGAAATATTTATGCGGAAGGATATACTCGAATCAAGGGCGGAAAAGGAAACTGGACCAACCTAAAAAGACATATATAAGAGAGGCCAAGGAGAAGAACGAGAACACACATAAATTTTCTTCACAACTCACATTTAGAGCAATTAGGTTATTTTTCGTTTTTGTTAGCGAGTTGCGTCTCAACTAGGTTTACAAGTCTTACGCTCTTTGAACTAGGATACGCGACGACAGCTCTCGCGGCCACGACTTATCACCTGTTGTAACGCTCAAATGCAGATTATGAATAAGATCTTGATTGCTTAACTCCGTTTTTCGATCCTCTCTTTTACTATTATTTTGTCGTCTGTTATTTCGTATTTTGATCTCTTTGTTTGGTTTAGCAAAAATTAGGGACCTCAAGGAAAGTTAGAGTTTCCTAGCTTTCCTTCGATTATGATAATCGACAGTGCGAATTTTGGTTTCCACAGTTTCGCGCTAGAAGGAGGGTGTCTATTCGCTCAGGATACGGATCAATCTAACTTGCAGCCGCAAAACGCTAGATCGTATATGACTACAGATGACCAGAACAATCAACCAGCTCGTGACGGCGACAGTGCCAATAACGACGCTGAAAATACTCCGGCGACGAACGAAACCACGGTCAACGCTGACACAAACACCGCGGCGTTCGAGGAGATCAAAACACTTCAAAAAATGGTCAATTTTTGAGAGAATTTTGCGAGTAAGACCAGCAGTCGCAAATTTGCGACCAAATTACGAGTGAACTCGCAAATTGGTCGGAAATTTTCTTGGAAGTACTTTACTCGCAAATCAGTCGCAATTTTGCGAGTGAATTGCGGGTAAAGAGTTTCACTCGCAAATTTGCGACTGACTTACTAGTATTTAGTGAGAGAGGACATTTTACTCGCAAATTAGTTGCAAATTTTGCATATAAATTGCGAAAGAACAGTTCTATTGCAAACTTGCGAGTAAAAAGTGAGAGAACGTTTTCCCTCGCAATATGGTCGCAAATTTACAAAAATACACGTTTTTTTTAACAAGAGTAACTAACATTTGTGAGGAAAATTTCCCTCGTAAATTCCTAGTAAATTACTAGCAGTTTCCTAGCAAATCAGACTATCGCAAT
>OVAN01008285.1:0-18395 GCA_900406275.1 Anastatica hierochuntica | reverse complement strand
CCTTTTCCGTCCCGATTCGTGCTTATCCCTTCGTGGAAATATTCATTTTCCCTGATTCGCATATATCCTTTTTTAGAGATCTCTCCTTATCCTGCCGTCTTTGAATTTAATCACGAAACCCTAGCGAAACCATCATTGCAAATGGGCCGATTCTCGTCTAGAATCGTAAGTGGACTTATCATCGCGGTTTGGGCCCTTTCGGGCCGTTTCACGGCTATGTGACTTTTACGATTACTTTCGGAGAAGTCATTCTTTGTATGGATTTGCAACAATAGTTTCGTGAAATGGTAGGACTTATCGTATAGTTTAGACTCTTCCGGTGCTTAAGTTAACCGTCATCGTTTTACACTATTGATACGAAATCCTACGGAAAAGATGAACACTCACGATTGTCATTACGACGGTTTGACGGGAATTCCCACCGAGACGAATCGAGAGACGATTAAGTGACGATTCGATGGAAATGACGATCGGAAAGGACGTGGTTCAGTCAGCGGACTACGGCTGAACGTTATCCGCGTCTCAGCGCCATCCGGCGCCAAGACAAACACTCTGTCTTGGCGCTAATTGGCGCCAAGACAAACCTTCTGTCTTGGCGCCAATTGGTGCCAAGACCATGCTCTGGTCTTGGTGCCAATTGGCGCCAAGACGGACCTCCGTTCCCGGTTTCAATCGACGTTTATATCGGCCTCTAGTTCAGTCGTCAATCGGTTCCAAGACTCGTTCGTAAGTTTGGCGTCAATCGGTGTTTAGACATTTCTTCGAAACGATGCGATTCTCCGATGGTCACAGAGGTTTCGTATTGTTCCGAAGTTCGTATTGCGAGGTCTTCCGAGAGTTATCCGTAAATCGTGGATTTTAACTTTAGCATTCAGGCTCTTTAATTGTTTGCGGAAGGATAGACTTCGTTGAACGATAGATAAGTCTAGACGATGACCAGTCAAGACGAAGTTAAGTCTTGATGACAATAAGTTTAGACGACAGTAAGTCTAGAAGACGTTAAGTCTAGACGGCGGTAAGTCTAGACGTTGGTCGTGTTTCCGAGTAAGTCCGATTAGAGATGCGATCTTGGACGTTGATTTCGAGATGGCTGTTTTTGACACCAACAGTAACCATTAAATTCCTGGAGTGGTGTCAAGACAATCCCATAGTGAACAAGGTCTTGAAGGATATAGTCACAAAGAAGAAGAGGATCAATTCTGTTATGGAAGTAGTGACTCATGAATGTAGTGCTTTCATTCAAAACAAGATTCCTACGAAAATAAGAGATCCCGAAATTTTCACTTCGCCTTATACTTTGAAGCATATGACCTTTGGGAAATGTTTGGTTGATTTGGGATCAAGTGTGAGCCTAATGCCCTTGGTGGTTTTGAAGAAGCTTGGTTACAGAAGATTCAAACTAACAAGGATTCAATTGATATTGGCGGATAGATCTATTCGGTAACGACATGGTATTCTTGAAGATTTGTCATTGATGATTGGGAATTGTGAGGTCCCAACATATTTTGTGGTCTTGGAGATGGATGAAGAACTTCTAAATCCTATTATTCTTGGAAGACCATTCCTCTCAACCGCGAGAGCAATTATTGATGTGAGAGGAGGAAAGATCGATCTCCACCTTGGCGATTTGATATGGAACCGCGTTCTTCATCGAATGCCTTGATGATGATTTCACCGAAAAGCTAGAGGAACTATACATGGAATATGGGTTGGAAGTAGCCTTAGTCTACGACAAGGGATCGAAAGAAATCTTCTCAAATGAAGCCACATAATACAAAAGATTGCTTGATACTCAACCGATGGGATAAAATAAAGTGCTAAAATTGGATTTCAGAGAAGACGAACCGAGTTCGAAATAGGATAAAGAAGCGGAGAAGGAAGAGTCGGATTGGAGTGAGCTTAAGGCTCCAAAAGGGGATTTGAAGCCACTACCAAAAGGGCTACGATACGCATTTCTTAGTCCTAATTCTACTTATCCTGTGATCATAAATGATAATTTAAATGAGATTGAAACTGAATTGTTATTGAATGAGCTAAGAAATTTTAGAAAAGCAATAGGGTACTCAACTAGATGACATAAAAGGGATTCCCCAATCTTTGTGCATGCATACAATTCATTTAGAAGATGCGTCTAAAACCTCGATTGAATCCCAAAGGAGACTTAATCCTAACTTAAAAATGTGGTCCAAGAAGGGAGAGTGTTTGGACACAAGATTTCAAAGAAAAAAATTGAGGGTGATAAAGCAAAGATAGAAGTGATGATGCACTGGGAACCACCACAAACGATTAAGGGAATACGAAGCTTTTTAGGTCATGTGTTTTTTTTATAGGAGATTCATTAAGGATTTCTCTCAAATAGCAAGACCTATGACAAGACTACTTTGCAAGAAAGTTCCCTTTGAGTTCGAGAAAGTGTGTATGAAAGCTTTTAGAAATATCAAAGAAGCTTTGATAACGGTTCCAATAGTGCAAACTCTTGATTGGGATTTACCATTTGAGATCATGTGCGATGCAAGTGATTTTGCGGTTGGAGCAGTTTTGGGACAAAGAAAAGATAGGAAGCTTCATATGATCTACTATGCGAGCAAAACATTGGATGAAACTCAAACTAAGTACGCCACTAAGGAGAAAGAGAATCTAGCCATAGTTTTCACCTTTGAGAAGTTTTGGTCTTACATAGTGGGATCAAAGGTTATTTTGTACACGAATCATGCGACTTTGAGGCACTTGTTGGCTAAGAAGGATGCTAAACCAAGGTTTCTAAGATGGGTTCTCCTTCTACAAGAGTTTGATTTAGAAATCAAGGATAAAAAGGGGATCGAGAACGGAGTAGCGAACCACTTATCAAGGATGAAGGTTGAGAATGGGCTACCCGTAAATGACTCGCTCCCGGAAGAGAAAATAAACTCGATAGAAACATTTTTCTTCATAGATGGAATTCTTGATTATTGGAAAGAAGAGTGTACAAGTGCGGTATCAACAACAATTCCTTGGTATGCCAACTTTGTCAACTATCTTGTGATTGGAAAAGAACCGCTGGACATGGTAACCTATGGAAAGTAGAAGTTTTACCGCGATCTAAAATCATAATATTGGGATGATCCTTTCCTCTACAAGTAATGTAAATATCAACTATATAGGAGATGTGTACCAGAAGAAGAAGCAAGAGAGATCATATCCAAATGTCATAGTGCTAACTATGGTGGGCATTTTGCCACTTTCAAGACGGTTCAAAAAGCCTTACAATCAGGATTTTGGTGGCCCAAAATGTTCAAGATGCATATGAGGTAGTCTCAAGTCTGATACTTTTCAAAGGAGGAAAAATATAACAAAGAGAAACAAAATGCCTCTAAATCCTATACTTGAAGTAGATATATTTGATGTGTGGGGAATAGATTTCATGGATCCTTTCCCTAAGTCGAATGAGAATATCTATATCTTGGTAGCGGTCGACTATGTCTCCAAATGGGTATAAGCTATTGCAAGTCCAACAAATGATGCAAAGATAGTTGTCAAGCTTTTCCAAACAATCATTTTTCCAAGATATGGAACCCGAGGATAGTGATAAGCGATGGTGGAAGCCACTTCATCAAGAAGGTTTTTGAGAAACTCTTGAGGAATAACGGAGTAAAGCATAAAGTGGTGACACCTTATCACACACAAACTTCGAGACAAGTAGAGGTATCCAACCGAAAATCAAGGAAATACTAGAGACGACAATTGGAGTGAATAGGAGGGATTGGTCTACGAAGCTTGATGACACACTTTGGGCATATAGAACGGCCTTCAAGACACCTATTGGAACCCCCACACCCTTTAACCTCATCTATGGAAAGTCTTCCCACTTACCTCATGAGTTAAAACACAAGGCACTCTGGGCAACAAAGAAAATCAACTTTGATTTCAAGGAAGCTATGGAAAGAAGGCTAGTTCAATTGGAAGAGCTTAAAAACTTGAGGAAAAATGCTTATGAAAGCTCCAAAATCTACAAGGAGAAGACAAAAGCCTTTCATGATAAGAAGATACTCAAGAGAGAATTCAAAAAAGGGGATAAGGTACTATTATTCAACTCTCGACATAAGCTCTTCCCGGGGAAGTTAAAGTCGAAATGTGCGGGTCCATTTGTTGTTGAAGAAGTGATGCGATATGGTTCGATAACTTTGAAGAACCATTCCGGAGAGGAATTCACGGTGAATGGGCAACGATGCAAGCCTTACCTAGCGAATACAATGATAGAAGAAGAGAGTGTTCTCGTTCTTCGCGAGGCACGATCACCATAGACCGTTTCGAAGTCAAGCTAATGACTGTAAACATCACCCTTGGGGGCATTCCCAAGAAAAGTTACTTTGTCATATAAATAATTTTTTTGAAATTCCAATTTTAATTTTATCTATTTAGATCTTTGAAGCACATTTTATGGTTTTGATTTGTAGGAGGACGAAGATAAACGGAAAAGGTACCAAGGAAATTTTCGGGGAGGTTTCAAGCAACAATCTATCAATTTTGCAATGTTGGGCCAAATTGTGATAGATGAAGAAAGAAGGGAGCATTTTGCGATATTTTAGCACATGTTTAATGAGCTTCTTGGGGTATTTGCAAAAATGACCCAAATATTGGAGTCAGCTACAAAATTAACCTTCTCTCGCATCTCTTTTCAAAATCCCACATTTTACCCTTCTACACAACTCATATTTACCAAGTTTGCCATTGAAAACAAATTATTTAATTAAAAACAGAAATTTAGAAATACTAAAATGCCCTCAATAACTTCACAAAATAACAAAAATGCCATCTTCTTCTATCTTCCCAACCACCATTAACAACCAAAATTGAAGCTTTGAATGCTTCATTTAATGCAATTTTTGAGCTCTAAAACAACAACATTAGTATCAAAACTTCATATTTTCTCATATCCTCTCCATTTCAAACTAAAAAACTTTAAAAAGTTCGATTTTTCAAAACCTCAAATCTTAATCTCACCATTTCGTCGATTCTAGCACACATAACAACTCAAATCACTTTGGTTTCGGTTCTAGACACTTAGAAAAGTTAAGAGGCAACTAAAATCAAATCAAGGTAAACTCCCAAGCTTCATTTTTTTATATTCCAGATATGCGTTCTGCAGACTTTTAGTGAAGTCTGCAACCATAATAAACTTCTCTAGAAACCTACTAGTCAACGCAGAGGTTAGATTTGTAGTTGAAACTATTTGAGTAGACGTCTCAGGAAGTCTACTCATTTCTTTGAAAACTAAAAAATAATTGCTGACTTCAAAAGAAGTCTATTCTAAAAAGGCATGTTAGTTTTGTAGTTGACCAAAATATTTTACTTTTTAGAGTGGAGCTCAAGTGAAGTCTGCATAAAAGTGAGGTTAGTTTTGTAGTTGACCAAAGTTTGACTTGCTAGAGCATACTTCAAAAGAAGTCTGCGCGGGTTAGTTTTGTATTTGACCAAAATCACAAAATATTGACTTTTTGGAGGAGACTTCAAAAGAAGTCTGCGTATATTTCGAAAAGTGAGTAAACTTCAAATGAAGTCTGCGTAAGTGTAGTAGACTATAAAAGAAATCTGCGATCCTGAGGAAGTCAACCTTCCTTTAGACTTCTCGAAAGTTCTAATGTAGCATACTTCTAGTGAAGTCTACTACTCTTATGCAGACTTTTATAGAAATCTACTCCAAAAGTCAATGTTTTGGTCAAATAAAACTAACCTGCGCAGACTTCTCGGAGAAGTCTACTCAGAAAAGTCAAGATTTTGTGATTTTGGTCAACTACAAAAGTAACCTAAGTAGACTTCTAGTGAAGTCTACCTGAAAAGAAAACATTTTGGTCAACTACAAAACTAACCTCATTTTTTAGCAGACTTCAGCTGATGTCTACTCAAAATAAATCGGAATTACATAACTAACCTAAATGAAGTCTAATTTTAGACTTCCTTTGAAGTCTATTGTGAGTAGACTTCAAAAGCAGTTTATTTGTAGACTTCAAAAGAAGTCTGCTACGTGTTTTTGGAGTAGACTTCATAAGAAGTATACTTGCCATTTGAAAATCTGTTTGTAGCTTGTGTATAATAATTTTTTTGGATATTGATCTCTAATACGTCTAAATGTTTATTTCTTGCAGAGAATGGTGAATTTGTCGGTTGTTTATGGTGCATGGGTGATGAATGAAAATTCATGGAGTTTTGTTGTGGATACTCGCAAAGGAAGGAGAATGTTCTTTTTGAGTGATGGTTGTACACATGGTGAACTTGTCGAAATGGCACAAGATGATTACAAAATGGGCAAGCAGAGCTTTGTTGAGTTATATTGTGTAAGTTACAATCTTGTTAAGTTTATTCTTGTGTTTACTATTTCCTACCATTTTATCATAAGCATATGTGTCTCATAGGTATAGAAATTTTGGTTATAAGTGGAGATGTCGAGAACCTTGTAAAGTAACACAAAGATGTATGCTACAGAAATCTGCTACAAAAGTCTTCTATAAAATTTAAAGACCCATTTAAGACATTTTGCTCTTATTACTCATTTTCAAATGAAGTTTATTTGTCATAAATTAAACTTTTGTGTTTTGTCTTGTAATGATGAAACTGAACGATAAATAGATATGCCATAAACATTTTGAAATAGTAGGTCTAAGTGCAGATTTAGTCTACACTCAGACTTCACAGTGAAGTCTAACTTTAGACTGAATTTTGAATGGTTACAAAATGAATCTAGCCTTGATTAACATTATTTGCATAATGACAGAGGGATAAAGATTTAGTAAAACAATCTAGGAGAATTAGTAATAAGGTTACAAAATAATTATAAATAAGATTCCAATTACGTAGCATAATCGCGTAATAAATTTTATGAAAACAAGAAGTCTGATGTAGAAGTCTGTTGCAGAAGTCTGCTGTAGAAATTTGTTGTAGAAGTCTGCTATAGAAGTCTATAGCGCTTGGGGAATCCATAAGTTTTTTCAGATCAACGACGACAAATGGTACTCACAGAACAATTGCTCGTGCTAGTTCTGCATGAGGTTGCGAGTAGTTGTATCTTCCCATTCTGTTTCACAAAACAAAGATCAAGACACATCAAACTCTAAAGTAGCTTCCATTATTTATATTTGTGTAAATGAAATATGAAAAACAATTCACTTTGTAGGAAAAGTTCCAAAACTACAAAAGAAGGAAAAAAAATCAAAGATGAAATATGTGAGAAAGAGATCAATGCATGAACAATCAACCAATAAGGTAGAAATGAAAAAAAAGATATATGGGAAATGATTGAAGGATGAAGGAAGAGCTCACGGTGGTGGTGGCGGTGGCGGTGGAGGAGGAGGAGCTAGGGAGGAGGAGGATGGAGAGAAAAATGTTTAAAAAGATGTTTTTTGTTTTAGTAAGTGAAACCCTAAAAAATTACTTATATATGTATTCAATTAGGGTTTTCTTAAACAAAATTAGACTTCTAGAGATGTCTGAAACGAGCGGAAATCCTAATTTTGGGCGGGAAATTAATTTTGTTTTGGCGGGAAAATAAATTTACCATTATTTGGACGGGAAAATTGATATGCAAACTTCTCCTGAAGTCTACTTAATAGACTTCTTAGTGAAGTCTGCTAAATACATAAAAATATTTTATAGATATACATAAATATAATTTATGAATATACATAAATTAGTTGCTTTAACTTGACTTAGTTTTATGAAATTTTAATATATATATGTACTTTGTGATTGATAATATTTAATTTATGGATATACATTTTTACTCAAATTATTTTTTTTAAAATTTTATATTTTTTAAAAAGGTTTAATTACAGATACAGACTTCTTTAGAAGTCTGCATCGAAAACCTAAGTAGGCTTCAATTGAAGTCTGACATCGAGCGGGAAATAAATTTTAAGCGGAAAATTCGGCGGGAAAGTAATTTTCCCCAAACTTTTGAGCGAAAAAATGAAATGTGTAACTGCATACTTTAAAAGAAGTCTACTTAGTAGACTTCTTTGTGAAGTCTTCTAAAACAAAACATGAAAATTTATAATTTTTAGTGGAATCCTTAATAAAATTACTTTGTAAATATTTGTAATATTTGTAATTAAACTTGTTTGTACTAATTTAACATTTATAACAAACAAATTTTGAGTTCTAAAGTCAACCCTTAAAGTTTAGACCAAAACTCTTAACAAAAAATCATGCACATTTGTTTCCCCAAATCCTAAACTCTAAACCCTAAACTCTAAACTAATTGATCTTAGTTGCTTTAAGTTGACTTAATTTTATAAAAATTTAATTTATATACCTTGTAATTGATAAGATTTAATTTATGGATATATATTTTAAATCAAATTATTTTTTTTCTAATTTTTTAATTTAAAAAAAAATGTTTAATTACATATGCAAACTTCTTTAGAAGTCTGCATCGGATGCATGGGTTGTTTCTAGCCTAATCGATATTATTTGCTTTAATTTGACTTTATTTTATGAAATTTTAATTTATATACTTTGTAATTGATAAGATTTAATTTATTGATATACATTTTTACTCAAATTATTTTTCAAAATTTTTTATTTAAAAACAAGGTTTAATTATAGATGTAAACTTTTTTAGAAGTCTGCAAATGAAGTCTACTGACTCTATTTCAGACTTCTAGAGGGTACAAGGGTAATCGTCCCTTCTATATTTTTGTTTGGTAACAAGGGTCTTGAATGTAATTTCCCTACCCCAAAAAGTTAGTTTTGTCTAAAAAATATATTTTGGGTTACTTTCATATTTAAATATTTTTTTTTAGGTTATATTTGACAATTTCCTCGAGCTTCTTCTTCATTTACAACACATCTTCTCTCTCAACAAAACCTTTCAAAGAAAAAATTATCTCTCAGTTTCAAGGAGAATATCAAAATTTTTGCTCACCATTTTCGAAAATTTCAAGCTCATAATCTAGTTTCTTCTTAGAAGCATTCTTTGCATTCCTGTTTTAAGAAACAAAGGTATGCACTCTAAATCTCAAAATTTCAAGAAAGGTGAAAATTTTCTTTGAAATTTAAATTCTTGATTTTGAAAGTTTAAGCTTGAATGATGTTTGCTTATGGTTAGAATAACTTAGAGAATGTTTGGGAATTACGATTCAAGACTAAGTTTAGAAGATTTAGTGCTTAATTGCCGAAGTTTGAAAATGGGTGTTCTTGGATGTTCCTGAGAAATGATAATAACTTTTTCGAAAATTATGGGCAATTGGTGGTTTAGTGGTCTTAAATGATAGCCTATGGATAGATATGAAGTTCCCAACAAGAATTTTGCAATCCCGTTGTGTTAAAACAAAGTTATGACCATTTTACTAAGTGGTTATGGATTGGTGGCGGGATTAATTCTCAAAATTTGAAAATTTGTAATTCCTTGAATCTTTGGTGTCATGAGTCATTTCTTTGATTAGTATATCTTCCATGATGCCTTGAGAATAATTTTTGACAGTAGAATCCTCTTGGATTCAAGATTTTACATTCATGAAAATTCTTGGAACTTACATATGAAAATATTCAATGTAGGAATCAAACAAGGTTACCATCACAATGACACCGAGTACAAAAAGCAAAACAGGAGTAAAAGCACAAAAAGGAAAATCAAAGCAAGCTTCTACTTCAAAAGGAATCACAACTTCAAAAAGAGCTTCAATGCCAACGAAGGTTCCTTCGAAAATACCAGCCACCGTGAAGCATCCTTTAGTGAGAGCTCTAATTCCTCCTCCTTTTAAAATTAAGAACACGGCTTGGAGTGAAAATGAGAAGGAAGAATAGTTCACTTTGAGAGGGTGGACATGACACCAAAAAAATTCTTACACAAAAGAATATTGCAAAAGATTGGACTTTATGAGGAAGTATGTTATCTCCTTGAGAACATGTACCTTCATTGCTTTGTGGACATGGACGAGCCATTATATGTGCATGAGGTGAAGGATTTTCTAGCCACTATAAAGCTCATGTTTCATTTACCAAGTTGGTCAAGAGCGAAATGGAGATATCTTAACTTCAAGAAAAGAGACAAGGAGTATTCCATGAGAATTTAGGAAGTATGCAAAGCATACAACTTACCCCTTACGGGTGGAGCTACTTACCCTTATTGGAACCTTATTGGAAGGTAATTGATGCGTTTTGGGATTGGATTGCCGATGGTTCATTTTCGAACGAGGGCCCCAAGTCATCTAAGATAAGAAACCCAGTGATTAGATACACCCAAAAGCTCTTGGCCAACATGATGCAATCATGTCCAGCTCAACTCGGAGAATGGATCTAGCTGCAATCAAAGGGGAATATCGAACTAAACAGGTGGAATTTAAGCGTAAACTCAATTTCTATGGTTTTTCAACTCATCAGGGGTTCATCACGAACTGGAATTATCAACATATCTGCTCTGAACAGAGAGTTATTGAATTTACAATCTTGGCAAATCAGAACTGTCGGAGATCATACATATGCTCACTCCAAAGGGAATTCCGACCAAACCAGAAGATTTCAAGTCATGATTCAAAATGTTTTAGATTCTAAAGCCATCAAGGAACCAAAAAGAATTGGAATCAGTTGAAAAGACGCTGGGAAAAAATAGTTAGAAATTTTTAAAGTCAACAGACTTTCAGCTCATCTGTCAAGCCTGTTCGTGTGAATTCAAGAGCAAATCATCCATGTATGGCAAGAACATTGTTCCAACCATATTTAACCTTCAATATGAGTGTCTTAGGCATCCAAATCATCCAATAATCCTCAACATCACGTTTTGGATCAAGTGACAAAGAAGGCTTGGATATTTCAGCCCAAAAGAAGTCGAAGCCCAAATTAAGGATCCGTTATTACTTGTTAGATGAGCAGCCACGAAATTAAATCCCAAGAAGCTTCAAACCCAAGTTGCGGCATTGGTTTGCATCAAACCAAATTCGACATCAATTGGGAAGGAAAGCAAGATACCAATTTATTTAATGTTTGTGGTTTTAGTGTTTAATTTTCGTTTTAATTTCAAAATTGGGTTTGTTTAATTTTGGGCTTAGATTAGGCGACAATTTGGTTTAGTTTTAGGTTATTATTTTCGCAGGAAACCTTAGTAGATCATCTCACTTAAGCGTTGTAATCTGCAACTTTTTAGATAATCCAGAGTTTTAACAAAGTTTTCTTCTTTCACAGAGATTGTGAAACCCTTGTTCATCATCGAACAACTGCTTATTATTCAGAGTTCATTCTCTACAACTTTTGTCTTTAAGATAGAAAAAGGAGTTCATTCATCCGATCTAAAGATACTTCTATCCTTCATCTTATCATCCCATCAAATTATATCCCATAAATCCACAGAAAATAAACACACAAAAACAAACAGGAAAATTCAGATCTCTTTTTCAAAAGATTCAGAGATTAAAACAACCTAGAGTTCTCAAGGTTGCATCAAGTGGTATCAGAGTAACTGAATCAGAGATTACGGATATATTCATCTCTTCTCGGGAAACTATGGCTGAAAAATTCAGCAAAGAAAAGAAACCCCTAGTGGTGACTTTGACTGAATCGGAGATGACATATGTGATTTCAGAAGTTGTTAGAAGATTGACATCAAAACCAAAACGGGAAAAAAGGATGGAACATCCAATCACCAGCAAGGAGGCCACGCAATCTTCATGTTATTCTGGATCAAGTTGTGTAAAAAGCAGCAAACGAAAGGAGGAAGAACAAAGTGCATCTTCTGGGATTTTCATGAAGAACCAAAAGCCTAAAGAAGCAGAGAAGCTTAAGGTTGAATCTGAGAGCGAGCTGCAAGCAGTTCAAGAGGACATCCATCAATTGTTACCAGTCCCAAGTCTATCCTTAATTGCCGCAACTGAAGAGATCAAAGAGAAGGAACCGAAACTAACTCCTCTTTGCGAAGAAAATCAGCAATTCGACAAGCTAAATCAAGAGGAAGAACTTCAGGTTGTAGGTGATCTAATACCAATCAAAAACGTGGTTGAAGAAGTATATTTTAGACTAGAAACCTCTCATGGAAAGGAGCAGACAACGGTTTATAAATCAAGTTCAGATCATGGTTTAATTTTGTGTAACGAATCTAATCAGCCTATTTTTTGGATTGAGCATAGTCTTGTGGAGCATCTAAGGCATGACAAGAAGCTGCCACACGTTGTTTTTGAGCTAGGAGGAATGACATGTGTGACCCGCAACAGAATCTACCCCTTTAGAGCCCCCGTTATAGTTCTTCATCGTGGAGCCATTTTTGTATCTTCCTAATCCAGAGTTGTCGGATCTTCAAGTTGTTGGAGTTGTTGTGTTAGAGTCGTGGAAGAATGTCTGAAATCAGAGAGCGCCCTCACTCCAAGGTCCAAGGAGCTTCAACATCGGTTGGAGAGTACATGACAAACAAGGAAGTTCCCCGTTGCCTGGAGTTTGTAGGAGTAAGTTCCACCGGGTCAAGATAGTGAGACTAAGCAAGGACAATTTGGCCTGGATCACTAAGCTGCAAAGACGAGGATGTGACCATAAAGGACAAGTTTTGCCAGGAACGACCTCTGGTGCAAGGATTGAGGTATAATGAGGACTACGTAGAAAGAACGTAGGTAAATGGCGTGGCGGGAAAACGGCAAAGCGTTAGCGGTAATGGGCGTAAATAAGAACACCGTGCATGAGCATGAAAGGTAAGTGCAAATGAGCGTTGTTAAGGTCAAAATAAAAATTCTCCCTGAATCAGAGACGACAGAGAAAGGACATCTTTAGTGCATAAAGAAAAGTACAACCATCATCTCTCTGAAGGAGGACACTTTGGAGCTTGGTCGAAAACTAAGCGGGAGAGAGCGAAGACCTGGAGTCGAGGGTGATCTAAGGAAACCAAACCTATGTGCTTGCATATTCGACCGGACTCATGTGCAAACATATCAGTTATCCGTAGCTCAGGGTGTTGTAGTTCTTAGAATTCGGGACAAGTTCTCTGTAAGGAGGGTAGAATGTAAGAACCCAATTTTCTTATCTGGTTCTTCTTCATTAACCATTTTTTCTCCAAACCGAACCGAACAAGTTTTCCTTAAACCTATCCTATTTAAAGCTAATCCTAACCTAAAGCTTAAATCTTTTTCAACCCAATCTTTATCTCCTAAAGCCGTCATGGACAAGAAACCTTGGAGACAAAGAGATTTTGTGCAAAACAAGTGGGAAGAAGAAAGAAATGGAGGAAAGAGATAAACCCAGTGTAGTCAAACAAAAGACGGACTCAACATGCTAAAGGAGAACACACGATCGGCCAACCAAATCATGATATTTAGATCTGAAAATTCAACAGGAGGTAAAGGACACCTCAATCAAGATTCTTCAATTTACGGAATGCATTTTCATTAGTATTGCGATAGATATGATTAATTTACGGAGAGGTGTCTGGCAGTCCGAATCCGCGACCAGTCGGAGTTTGAAGGGTGTTTCGAAGCAAAAATCGAGCTCGATTAGAGTGGAACCGGAGCCCACGGATAGAGAAAATCCACGACGACATTCGGACCGTTCGGATCGTTAAGTTAACGGTTCGTTTCGGTTTTATCCTTTTGTTTCCAAACATGTTCTGTTCTGTCAGATTTCCAGAGATAACGTGTTAGATTGTTTTTCTATTTTGGTTGAGCTATTGGTTGATTTAGAAGCTGATCTTTTTTCGGATCAATGTATGAACTTCTGTGAATCCACCATTAAATGGAAAACCGGTTTCAGGTTTATATGAGTGGAGAAGCGAGGCCCGAAAGTTAGCAGAGAGTTGCATACGACCCGAAACATTTCCGAGAACGTGTCTTTCTTTGGTAAGTAAAGTTATCATTTTGCCCCTGTCCGAGTTACCTTTTTGGAAGTTTCCAATATGGCAGGTTTCATAGTTGGAAAGTTTCCTCTTAAGAAAGTTCCTTTTTTGGGCAAGTTTCCCTTTTTTGGTAACTTCTCTTTTCGGGCAGGTTTTCTTTTCAGGAAAGTTTCCATTTATGATAGGTCTCCATAAATGAAAAGTTTCCATTTTTAGCAGGTTCCAGAAGGTTTAACTGGGTTCCTGTTGCAGGGTTCCTCATCTTGAGAGGGGTCTTCATGGGGTAAATAGGATAAGGGAGGTCCATCAGGAGTGGGAGCTGAGGGTGGATCTTCATGGGAAAACAAGACGGAGGGGTTGAGGAGGATGAAGTCATAGTAGCTGAGTTGGAGGTCAGACACTCGGGAGGCATATTAACCATTAGGCCATTGTGAGGAGGTTTTCGGTTTTGTCGCATCCAATACTTGTTTAATTTGCTCGATAGTTTAGGGTTAATCTGGCCATTGTCGAGCTATAAGTATCGGCACGAATAAAAAACTATGTAATATGTAATTCTAAATGACATAAGAACTTATAGGCCAAAGTGCGATTGATTGATTGTGTTGCTAAGTTGAGCCTAGATTACAACCTGTGTGAGAACGTAAGTCCTAAAAATGACTAGGGTTAATTCGGTGTTGGTTGAGATTTACGAAACATGATAATAGGTTAAGGTTAATCCGGTGATGTGAATTCTCTTATGGATAGTCGCCTATCCAATTTACGGGTGTGATGTACCCCACCCTGGGGCTCATGACCCTAGGGGAATCGACTGGTTTGTGAGTAGTAAGACCTTCGCGTCGGGCCAGACGGAAGGATTTGGTGAGGAGGTGGCCATATGGTAGTGCCCTACGTCCAAAGTGTCAAGGTGGGAGGGTAGTTCAATGGACCTCAAAGCTTTGAGTCGTAGGGGAATGCCGTAATCCCTAGCAAGGGAGATCCGGAAAACCGGGCTAGATGAATCAGTGCTGCAGGCAGTGGGATGGGTAGTAAGAGTGATTGACCTATAAGACTGTGTCGAGTCGCCCTATCCACCAACTGGGAGGGGTCCCAGTTTGAGTTATGTGGCCTGATATGTAGGGCATGGGTTGATACGCCAATTGATTGTTAGGATGCACTAGGGAAGCAAAAGGGTTTGCGAAAGTTTTTGAAGAAGTGTCTAGTAGGCTAAGATCGTTTTAAAAAGAGGCTTTCAACTTGTTAGTTGTTTGCCATGTACGGTAGATGTCTTCTGTGGGGTTTAGAATTAGGTTTTGACTTTCGAGGTTAAGTGGGTATCGGGTGAAGCAGAGTCGGGTTCATCATTTTGTTGGTCTCTAGGAGCTCCACTAGTTGAATCTCTCTTTTGGATATATCATCGTTTCTTTACAAACCTTTTCAAGTTCCTCAATCATAGCATTCATCTTCTCAAAGCGTTTATCCACTATAAGAAAACTGTTAATTTGCCACTAATATAATAGTCACAAAATAGTCGCAAAATGATAGTTACGACTATGTTGCGACTAAAATATATAGTCGCAAAAATTGGTCGCAAAATAAAATAGTCGCAAAGTAGACGTTCATTTCCGACTATCTTAAGACTCCATAGTGTAGTCGTTTATTAGCGACTGTTTTACGTCGACATTTTGCAGTCGTACATTTGTGACTAATTACAAATAAAATTTAGTAGACACAAATTTATGACTAAATTGCAGTACCTCTTGTTGTCATATATTGGCAACTGTTTTCTGACTATCTTGCCGTCATATATTAGCGACTACTTCTTGACTTATTTGTTAGCTGTAAATTAGCTGCTAATGAGTTTAGTTGCAAATTAGTCTTACTTGTTTGCTACTTGTTTTGAACTAATGTTTTAGTCACAAAATCACAACAATATTATATCCTTTATGCTTTTAGGTTAAATGGTGGCAATTGACATTTTGATTTACCAAATTGTAATTAGGAACCTTATAATTAGAACCTAATTATATACGTCATAATTTCTTTTAAAAGCATGTACTAACATTGTTTACAAAATAAGTCATATATACAAAAAAAAACATGATAACATTCTTAGATCATGCTTACATTTCCAAAAAACAGTCATAGTTCATGCTTACATTGCCAAATTCATATAACAGTAGGAGTTGAAGCAGCTAAAGGAGTTTCAGCTGAGGGAGAAGCAGTGGCCGCAACTTGTGACATGTAATCTTCAATGTTGGGGTCTTTATTCTTCATGTACTCGAGAAGCATTGCCATTGATGTCTTTGCGATTCGAAGCTCTTCATCGCGATGGGTATTCGTTGCTGCTTGTTCTGCGATCTTCTTCTCCGCTGCTTCAAGCTGATACTTCAGGTCTTCGAATATTGAGGCAACAGATCCAGCAACTTCAAGTTCATCCTCCTCGATGTCTTCCACGAGACTCTCAAGTCCAAAACGATTTCCTCTATTGTCTTTCTTAGTTGATTTACAAAAAAACAAAGCAGAAGAATTAATTGATGAGTGTAATAACACAACATAAACCAACAGTATATATCATTCATAACCAGAACAATAAACCATCAAAAAATATAACAGAATCCGTAACAGAAGACATAAGAGAAACCATCAAAAACACATTACAGAAACACATAATAGAAGAACAGAATAACACAATTGAACTCTTCAAACACATAACACAACTGAAAACAAGCAAAAACCATTCAAAAGTAGAACAATTGCAAACTTTGTAGACATGCCAAAAAGAAAAAACAGAATGTTAAAAACCCAAGTTCATCATAAATACATGACAATGTCTAGTAACTTGGTAAAAGCATTGATAACTCAAATTACCTGGAGGAAGATCTCATTCAGTTCAGCAACGGAGAGTGTCCTAGGAGTTGATTAATCAGCTGCATCCTCATTGTCAGCATTTAATTTTACCTCTCTTGCAACTTTGTCCTACCTCCCATCCACTTTTGTATGTGCTCTCAAGAATACTTCATCTAGAGAGACAGGCCTCTACAACTCTTCCTCCTATAACAAAGTAAAAATATATCAGTTAAAAAGAAAATACAGATTCAGGTGAGAAGAATGATTACCATTTCCTCTTGGAGTTGGGAGTATGATGCTTGTCCAGACACATGTATGTGTCGGCCAAGACCGCCACGAGTGGAATTACGACACTTCGAATGGGACTCACTTCTTTTCTTTTGACGTGGTGTGTCCTAATGAGTTCTCATCTGTGGCCACAATGTATCTTCAATCCAAAATGGCCTCTCTTTACCTCTCCTTGCTTGACTAACAATCCCTTTCATCCGCCTCTTAGCCACTTTCATGAATTCTGCTTTGACAAGACTTGTGATTCCAAGATCCCAGTAATACATTCGCTGCATACAGACAATATTTCATCACGTTAAAATCAGTTTGTAAGTGTCAGGTTTCAAAAAAAACAGAATTGATTCTAAAACTTAGTTCACAACATTCTTGTGGTTGATTTTAAGACAATGATATAACTTTAGTTAATTAGAAAACTTCTTTTCTGTATAAAGGAACTAATTAGATTTTAACAGAGAAGTTATAATGTTTTAGAAAAACAAACTTCACAATCAAAACACTTATGCCAAAAAAATCAGTTAGCAACCAATAACATATAAAATAAGCATCAAGAATTTCTAAAACCAGTAGAAGCTATATATATAGTAGAACAGAGTATTGAACACTTACCCCAAATGTTCTCCAATAGTATTCTTGAATGTCTATTGGTGTGCGCTTCCAACTGTAGTATGGACCGTCAAACTTCCTTCGAAATATGCTAGCAATCGCGCTAGACTGTTTTCCTTTGCCTCGACCACGGAACCTGTTAAAAAAACACACGATAGAAGGTTAAAACAAACTGAACATGAAGAGCAGAACATACAAAAATATATACAGATGATAGTCTTGGTGATATCTACTGATATCCTTATCCGATTCAACATTGAGACACTGTCAAAGTAAGGGTTTTATCTATTTACTTAAGATTAGATAATGTGAACAATCTAAAGAATGGTGATTGATAGGTTTTGGACAGAGGATGATTTGTTTCTCATACTCTCAAACTAACAGACTATGTGGATCTTACTTCAATCATATCATAACAAGTGCAAATTACAATCTAATCACACACTTTAACTAATCTAACTGGAACTTTCTTCACATATTCATGATACACAATTTAATCACACAGTTCAATCAAATGAAGATGTTCTTGTTCTGATATCCATAAACCTTTATTAAGCTTCTAATAAAAACCTACTTATATTCATGAACCTTTACTAACATTCTAACAATTACTTACCAGAGATTCTTGTTCTGTGTGTTGCGTTCATTGCTTAGTCGAGGCAGATTTTCTCGACCAGGTGATGTGTATATATTTTCATGCACAATTAGGTTCATTTTATCTTAGTTTCATCCAATTTTATGTTGTATATATGGCATTTTAGTCTTAGAAGGAATTAGATTGAGTCTAGAGTCTAGTTTAGGCATATCTTGCATTTGCATGCACTTTCTTTGCATTTTGTAGGTGCAACATGGAATGGATCTATGGAGGCTCTAGGCATGGATTCAAGGTGGGATTGAAGCTAAG